>JASANG010000932.1:420000-503086 GCA_030248215.1 Enoplolaimus lenunculus | reverse complement strand
CTTAAAAATATCGATACCTTCAACATACGTGATAAAGCATTGTTTTAGCAGAAGTCACTGTCAAATTTAATTTGTTTCACATTGTGCTAAATAGCAAAGTTTTTTACTCGTACTAAAGATTTAAAAACTATTAATAAAAGTCGCAATAATTGCTTCACCTATTAACGAATTCCGTCGCAGATCCACTGGAGATAGTGTATGCAGAAAGTTGTATGACTCAAATCATAAGATAAATATTAATTGTATATAGAGTATACATTAAATCGCCGTATTTGATTTCTTTACCACACGAACAGACGTTTCTATGCATATTGCTTTATAACATCTGAAAAAATACTTTTTTCATATTTTATTAGTAGTTAACCTAATGTTTATTAGAAAAGGCAAATGCCAGTAGTAATTTTTACTGATTTTTAACTAAATATTTTATGCGTACAGTGCAAAAATGGATTCAAATCAGTAGGACTAAGGATCATTGTAATATAAAAACGTTACAGTGCAAAAATGCATTCAAGTCAGTAAGTACGAAGGATCATTGTAATATATAAACGTTTTATATTACTTAAGTAGTCATGCTTATTCTTAAATTTTATCAATTTATTTCAGTGGCAAAACGAATTCCTTTGGTAATAGAAGTAGTCGGCACGTTTGAAGGTAAGGTCTATGAAACTGTTTTAACAATAATGAAAAAATAGTTATAAATGTTATGTTAAGGCTTTTTAAAGAATTTCAGAATCCACGTAGCTCAATAGTAACTACTGTTTAAAAAGTATTTTATTTCGGGATTAAGGTTCCGCTCAAAAAATAATTTGTACTTTCTCTACTAAATTCCAAACTTCTATCGTTGCCGAAAAAAACCTATTCAAATTTTTCGTGTGGGTTGCCGACCGAGAATGAAGAAAGTATTTAAGGTATTGCGAGCTGTTTTTGGCGGCATTTAAGAACAGTACGCCTCAAAGTTTAGGAAAAAGAAACTGCTACTTAAAAAATTGCGAAAATTTTGAACTGACAGAATTTAACAACATTTATGATTTTTAATTATTACAAATGTTATTTTCATTTGTATTACAACAATTTGTTTCCAATTCAGAAAGTCGACAAGGAATGTAAGTTGTAGTTGTTCGTATCTTATTTTTCAAATCAGTTGTTTATATTCGTCATCTATATTTAGCCGTACACAGACCAGACAACTGGCAGACCGTTCTGAAATGGCGTATACGTAGTCACATTATCGCACATGCGGAGGGGGGCCACTTAACACAGAGTTTGTCCGAAGTGACTCTGTTTACCAATTTTGCCGAGTCTGTCCGTTGTACTGCCTTTACAGCCAAGTACTGTTTACGTTTTACAGTAAGTTAGGCAGAGTACCGTGGATACCCCATAAGCTATTGATGCATCCAATGACAAAAATGTATTAATGATCAATAGAGCTAAAGAACTATTTAAGTAAAAATTAGTACTAAGGTATATCACTAAAGTAATCGTGCCTATTTTAACTTAAAAATCTCGAGACCTTCAACATACGTGATAAAGCATTGTTTTAGCATACGTCACTGTCAAACGTAATTTGTTTCACATTGGGCTAAATAGCAAAGTTTTTTGCTCGTACTAAAGCTTTAAAAACTATTAATAAAAGTTAAGATAGACTGCGTCACCCATTTTTGTTTTGGTTTTAGATCTATTGAGAGAGTGTATGCAGAAAGTCTACCAGTTTACTCTCAAGATAATATTAATTGTATATAGAGTATACATGAATTCGCCGTATTTGATTCTAATCATACGAACAGACGTTTGTAACCATATTGCTTTATGCATTTTAGGGTTTGCTTTGTAGATTGCATGAGGTTACCGTAATGTTTATGAGGAAGCAAATGCCAGGTAGCAAAATTTGACGATTTTTGATGTAAACAATTCATCTTACAGTGCAAGAATGCATTCATATTAGTAGGACTATGGATCATTGTAATGTATAAACGTTTTATATTACTTAATTAGTCATGCTTGTTTTAAAAATTTTATCAATTTATTTCAGTGGCAAAACGAATTCCTTTGGTACTGGAAGGAGTCGGCATGTTTGAAGGTAAGGTCGATGAAACTGTTTTAACAATAATGAAAAAATAGTTATAAATGCTACATTTTGGGGCTGTTTAAGTACTTTCAGAAATCATGAGCTCAAGAGTAACTACTGTTTAAAGTATTTTATTTCGATATTAAGGTTTTTTATAAAAAATAATTCCAGCGGTTCTACTAAATTCCAAAATTCGATCGTTGCCGAAAAATGACCATTTCAAATTCTTTGTGAGAATTGGCGAATGAGAATGAAGAAATGTTTAAGATATTGCGAGCTATTTTTGCTGCATTTAAGAACAGATGGTCAAAGTTTAGGAAAAACGAACCTGCTACTTAAAAAAGTGCGCGAAATGTTGAACTGATAGAATTCAACAACATTTATTATTTTTAATTATTAAAAATGTTATTTTCATTCGTAGTACAACAAATTTGTTTCAGTAAATAAACGACAAGAAAGTAAGTTTTAGTCGTTTACATTGTAGTTTTCAAATCAGTTGTTTATATTTGTTACCCACATGCAGGATACACCCACCATACAACTGGCAGACCGTCTGAACGGAGTATAGTTAGTCACATTATCGCACATACCCGTGCCACTTGTCAATATGTTATAAATATGAAACCTGTTTTGGCCATAGTTTGTTACAAAAGACATTTTTCGCTTATTGTATGCCTACAGAGTTTGTTTGAAGGGACTACGTTTACCGATTTTGCAAAATCTGTCCGTTTTACTGCTTTTACAGGCAAGTATGTTGACGTTTTACAGGAAGTTAGCCAAATAATGTGGATTAATCATAAGCTATTCATGCATCCAGTGCAAAAATGCACTAATTATCAATAGAGCTAAAAATCATTGCTCGTACAAAACCTTTCAAACTATTAATAAAAGTGGCAATAACTGTACTATTATATGAATTTTTACGGTTTTGTCACGGAGATAGGGATGTAGAAATTATTGCAGTTTAATCTCAAGAATGATATTAATTGTGCACAAGTATAGATGAATTTGCCGTATTTGGCTTAATTGAGCTGAATGTGTGGTTGTTAATATTGCATTAAAAATCAATAGGGCTAGAGATCATTTTAAATGTAAATATGTATTTTTTACGGACTAATAGTTATTTTCAGCAAAATGAACGTCATGAGATGAATGACAATTACTGTTCGACACAGTCCTTAACTTGATACTAAAATCAAATTGAATTTTTATTGGACGAAGAGAAAAATATAAAGTATTTATTGCAGTATGATTGGCTGATTTTGTTTATTACGTTTTAATCTGTTGATTTAAGCTGTCTCTAATAAACCTAAGCCTACGGGGCTGAAGGCCTAAGCGTGAACCTTGGTTAAGCCTAAGCCTAAGCCTGAGCCTAAGCCTAAGCCTAAGCCTGAGCCTTAGCCTAAGCCTAAGCCTAAGTCTAAGCGTAAGCCTAGCCTAAGCCAATATGACCTACAAAATCTTGAAACCGTTGAATAAATGCTTGTAGTAAAACACGTTTCGATTGGTTATATTATTCTTCATATGTACAAGAACATCCATTATTTTTATTCGTGTTTATCTTTGTCTAAACCCCAGTCTAAGGACTGTCCTCACGGTAAGACCTCAAATTGGGCTGCGGACCCCGGTACACCTAATTTGTATCATAATTTTTAATTGCAAATGTAGGGGTCGCCTAATATTTTTCAGCGCTCCGCCCAAAATACATTTCTCCGCCGACGCCCCTGGGCTTTGAATCGGTCAAAGTGCGGCCGAGCTCTGTTAAAATTCAAAACAAGGTTCCGATTGTCTAATGAAATCAATGAAAATTAGTTTCGTGTTTAACGATTGGGTAAAGACACAAATGATTACGGAAACGGAAGTCAATTTTTGCAGGATATACAAAATACTTATTCATTAGGCTTCTTTTAAAATTGTGAACAAAAAAGAGCGATGCAGTTTTTATTTTTCATATCCAACAATTGCAGCATATCAACATTTTGCAAAATTTGATGATTTAAACTTAAAATACGAAGTAATAAATGTTAAAGAATATGGCCAAGTGCTACCGGTTAGGGGGCGACAATAGATTAAGCGTATTTCTAAGCCTACGCCTAAGCCTAAGTGTTGCAAAAATGTGTGCCTAAGTGTATTAGCCTAAGTAAGAAATTGTAATCTAGAATCTAAACCTACTCTTTTCAGATAACCCACCAGAAACCTTTACGCCCCTTAAAGTAACATGGGCCAACAATATTATCACACAGCTTTGGTGCTTGCCATCAATTAACATCTGGGTGTCATACGAACATGGAGACCATTTGCAGGACGCAATGTCAACTCAGAGACTGCGTCCACAGAATCCATTGGCTCAACTGAAGCGATGTGAAAGTTTTTGACCAGCATTGAAACAGTTGTCAACATTTCGAGGATTGCAAATTTTTGACCTAAAAATAAAATGGAAACAAATAATTCTATAAAGTTTACAGAAGGATTGGTAGCATTTAAACTTTGACTCATTTTATTTCAAACAAAAATTACAAAAACTAAAATGACATCTGGTTGTGACAGGATTTTTACGTTTATTCCGGTATTGCGAAATCGAAATTTTTCACACATTTGCGCATAAAAGTTGTGCCGTTCGTAACTTGGCGGATTAGTGTGGCGGAAGGCCCGGGTCCGACATGGCTAACAGTCGTTTTTAATAGCAATTATTTTATACAGCACAGCTTAAAGTGTAACACAGGGCCGGCGTTAGAATAAGGATAGTCGGCCGCCCCAAAACAGGTCAAATAGGCGTTCGCAATAAAATGCTTCACAGCTCTATATAAACTTTGTGATTCGGGAAAATTTTTTTTTCATGGCTTCTTATCCATTGAAACATGCCGTCGTTTTTTGGTTGGTGGGAGGCCCCTTTTTGGTGGAAGGCCCGGCGCCCGAGGTCCCTGCGCCCCCTTTAATCCGGCGCTGTTCGAAAAACAACAATAGTTCAAAAAGTTTTCTAATGAAATAAATCTTGATAAAATGTAAAGATTATAGGTACTGTAGTGACCCGAAAATAAGAGGGGGGACTGATATTTATTTGGCCTCTCGAAAGGGGTACCCCCATTGTTATTCGGTTACGGACTGTTATTTATTTTAACCCAAGCTCCGCCCCCCTTCGTCACTGAATATATCCGGTACTGCAATTATCCCTTGAATTAAACGTTTATTTGTCTTGTGTCACAATAGCTCTAGCTATACAAGGTTACACTTAGGAATGTGCTTTCAAATTTTAAGTACGCTTTAAAGGTTCGACCTCAAATTATTTGGTCCTGGATTTATTTATGCGCTACAATTAGGATTAATGGATATTTATGGACTCTAATTAGGGTTTAGGGACTCTATGCGCTTACGGACTCTTATTAGGGATACGGAATCCAATTGATTCGGACTCAAAATGGGGACCCCTCTTATTCGGGTCAATACAGTAAAACTTGTTAATTCAGCGTGATTTTAAATCATTTATTTTCGTTTATCTTCAAATCCAAAGCACAGTTCATACCTCAATTGTGTTGGCAGAAAAATAAAACATTTTTGAAATTACGCTGCAATATCTGTTTTCCGTTTCTGTTATTTTTACTATCTGTTTTAGAATTCTTAATCGACAAAACGCTATTACAAGTTGAGGGTTTAATATTAACAATCTGCGGCATTATATAGGACTTTATGGCCCATTTACGGATTTTCTGAGGCGGATTAGGAGTCATTATTAGATCTTTGTTTCTCTTATGCAGAAATTGTGGCCAGAATTTGCGTATTTCCCCTGTGACAATTGCGGTGTTTGCACGGCATCATAAAGGTTAATGTTTTACATAGACGAGTACTTCACTAAACCGAATATATACTTCGTTCAATGACATCATACGTCATCAAAATATAATTCTGAGTCGAAGCCTAAGCCTAAGCCTAACAGAACCTAATGGCGTACGAGCAAATGTCTGGTCTATGATATTATCGGTTATAATGCGAATCTCGGTCGATAGTCCTGGCGACAAAATGTCATTTATGCCGTTTTCGAATTCATTTGTGAACCAATTTCTGATTGGCTAAGAAAATACCATTCAAAGGACAAACCGCCCCCGCCCCCTCAGGCCCGTAATCTGTAATTGGCTGCGCTGGTGATGTTCTTCTCGTTCTTACCGATACAATTTCGTGGGCCAGCTGCAAATGGAACGAATGAGTACGGATGTCGGCTCATATTTTCAGGATCGTCGTGAGCGAATCTGTCAGGTATAAATTTGTCAGGATATTCGTAGTAGTCTTGGTCACGATGGATCGACCACATCGATATCATTGCTGTACATCCGGCCGGTATGACGTAATCAGCTGAAATCCGTTTTAAATTTTCACTCATTCTCACTTGAATAGTTTCGGGCCATTTAAAAATCAGTGGCGGAACGTTTTTCTGTAGGACTGCAATAGAGTAAAGCTTTAGCTTTAGACCATTTTTTTGCTTGGCTTAAGCTTAGGCTTAGGCTTAGGCTTAGGAATATGTTCATTCCTACGCTTAGGCTTAGACTTAGGGTTAGGCTTAGGCATACGCTTAATGCGCTTTGACGACTCTCAAAGTAACATTGGCCAAAAATATAGACCAACTCATTTTGGTGGCCGGCCGCGTGCGTCGTCATGCGGAAACGTGCGGCAAAATTTAAAAAATTTACCTGCTGCTGCGTCCGGCGGCGCCCCGCGGACATTGCGCAACCTAAAGAGTGAATGATAAATGATTGATATTATTTTGTTACCTGCAGTAAACGGTTCAGTCACTTTTCGACCCACATACGGTACAGGTGGCACATATCTCATCGATTCCATGATAAAAGTTCGCAGGACGCGAAGCGATTTAAGCTTCGACGGATTCAACCAATCACATTCGTCGCCTGTAAACAGCAGCTGAGTTGTGTAATACCCAATCAAAAAGTTTAAGAGTTGGTTGATTATAATACTTTTGGGTAGAAAATGTGAGCATTTACACAAGCTGGGGTAAAAGCGTTCCGAGGAACGGAGAGCAAAATTAGATCCAAAGCTTATATTTGGAAAGTTTTCGCAATCCTACAAACCCCTATAATCACAGCTGTCATTGTAAGTGTGAATGGTTAAAAATAGGACTTTTTTTTCACACGTTTCTGATTGGGTAATTGAAAACCTCTGAGTTAACAGTCGAAGTCGAAAGTTTTCTAACTAAAATATTGACTTTTCAAGTTTCAGTTGCGTCTTTGAAACCCAGCGAATAGCGCGTTTCTGAAATATTGTTCAAGTATTTACTTAACTTACGTACACTTTTAGAAACAATAAATTGATTAAACAAATGCATAGCAAATACTTATAAGCATAAAATTGTACTTAAGCAGGCTTTCAGAAGCCCAGCCATTGTTTATGGATCATCCTATTTATATAATCTGCTCGGATGTACAAAACAGAACTGTAACCTAAGAGTTGGTACAACGCAAACAGCGTGCTCTATCACAACAACGTGTCCTGAGTCTGTAAATCGGATACCGGAACAGTAATCACACATTTTTTACAAAGTCCAGAAATCGAAACAAAATACAAACATACACATATATCAAAACATGAAGTCGTACTTAAGTAGGCTTTCAGAAACCTAGCCATTGTTTTTAGTTTTATGAAATTAGCAGGCTGATTCCTATGCTTTATGATTCAAGTTAAATCGTTTAAATGTTTTCCATTGAAATGTTAATTTTAACATTTTTTCTCATTTGCGTGTCTTGTTTCAACTGCCGTCACTTACTTGGAATACTTATAAATACTTTGATGCTACTTCAGAGCACGGTGTAACCGTTATTTCGACCACTATCCGTTTCCGTTTCCGTTTCCGTGATTTTTACTATCCGTTTGCACCCTGCTTGAAAGTATTACAGTTATTGGTCCATGTTACTTTAAAGGGCGTGCCGTTTTTGCAAGTATGCAATAGAGAACGTTAAATCTTTTTAGAGTAACGGTTATGCTTAGGCTTAGGCTTGGTTTTAGTCTTGTCCTTGTATACGGAAGGTTAGCCTTAGACTGAGATATTTTCAAACGCTTACTGTTTACGACCCTAAAAGTAACAATTGTAAGCATTGCTGTAGAAGGTCGTTTTATTAATAAACGTACTCAGAGTTTCTGAAATTTCTCGATAAATATGCTCTTGATACTCGGGGAAATGACCAAGGAAAAATATTGTCCAGCAAATTGCAGTTGCCGACGTATCTGTAGCCTGAAACATTTGAAACAAAATTGACAAACTTTAATTTTTGCGTTGCGGCTCTTTGAACATTTTCAAACAAACAGACAAACAAACAAACAAACAAACAAACAAACAAACAAACAAACAAACAATGCTATTAAGCTTCGTAAGCGCAAGTTCTACAAGACGTGAGACCTCCCTCGTGCTCGAGCATCAGCAGACCCTTAAAGTTGAGAGTGGTAAATGATGAGAACGTCTCTCACACCATGAAACTACGATTCGAATCTTGGCTTGAAATTTAATTTGCATACAGTGCAAAAAAAATGGTGAGCCAAATTGACTATCTCGAAAATAGGCTTTTCCTGGCTACACAACCTGAGTCAAGTTCGACTCCACCAGAGTCAAATTCGATACACTGAGTCGCACGTTTGACTTTGGCGGAGTCGAATTTGACTCAGATTGTGTAGTCAGGAAAAGCCTATTTCCGAGAGAGTCGATTTGACCTCATTTTTTACGGAGTACATTTTAGTATAAATATTCATGTGAGAAAATGTTGACAGTTGTCTTACTCCTTGAGTAAATGTGTCAACTTCTTCACGAATGTCACATTTGTTCATTTGATGCTTTGAAGCGAGTTCGAGTAGAATATCGAGGAATGTACATCGTTTTCGACCATCAACACTGCGGTATGGACACTGAACTCGTGCTGTGATAATCTGCAAACAACAATAAATATTCATAAATTTCATCGCCAATGTTAATTCCTAAGCCAAAGCCTAAACCTAAGCCTAAGCGTTGCAAAAGCGTATTCCTAAGCCTAAGCCTAAGCGTTGCAAAAGCGTATTCCTAAGCCTAAGCCTAAGCGTTGCAAAAGCGTATTCCTAAGCCTAAGCCTAAGCGTTGCAAAAGCGTATTCCTAAGCCTAAGCCTAAGCGTTGCAAAAGCGTATTCCTAAGCCTAAGGGTTGGGTTTGTTGGTTGGAAAGCGTATTCTAAGCCTAAGCCTAAGCGTAGCAAAAGCGTATTCCTAAGCCTAAGCCTAAGCGTTGCAAAAGCGTATTCCTCAGTTAAGCCTAAACCTAAGCGTTGCAAAAGCGTATTCCTCAGTTAAGCCTAAACCTAAGCGTTGCAAAAGCGTATTCCTAAGCCTAAGCCTAAGCGTTGCAAAAGCGTATTCCTAAGCCTAAGCCTAAGCGTTGCAAAAGCGTATTCCTAAGCCTAAGCCTAAGCGTTGCAAAAGCGTATTCCTAAGCCTAAGCCTAAGCGTTGCAAAAGCGTATTCCTCAGTTAAGCCTAAACCTAAGCGTTGCAAAAGCGTATTCCTAAGCCTAAGCCTAAGCGTTGCAAAAGCGTATTCCTCAGTTAAGCCTAAACCTAAGCGTTGCAAAAGCGTATTCCTAAGCCTAAGCCTAAGCGTTGCAAAAGCGTATTCCTAAGCCTAAGCCTAAGCAAAAAAATGTAGTATAGAATGTAAGCCTACTCTTTTATTGACTCACCACAAACCGGGACAGTCCAAATAGTAACATGGGCCAATTTCATTTTAATATCTTAAAATTTCTTGAGATATATTTCATTCCAATTTAAAAGTGCATTAGGCTCTTGTATACTTACCCGTCATAAAAAAAAGCTTAGACGTAAACTTAGGCAACGGGTTCGTAGACTGAGACTAAGGTTTAAACAAAAACATTAGGCTTAGGCTTAATGAATTTTTTCTAAAAATCGGAACAGTATTATAAGCTTATTCTTACACGTAAGCCTAAGCCAAAGCCTAAGCGTAAGAATGAGTTTATTCCTAAGCATAAAACCCTAAGCCTAAGCGTAACCCAACCAAAAAATAGTCTAAAGCTTAAGCTTACTCTATAGCAGTCTCACAGAAAAACATTCCACCCCTGATCTTTACGTGGGCCAGCCCAACGAACCTGTGAATAAAAGTGAACAAGAGCCTTTTATGCAAATTTAAAATGTCTTTTAACTTTTAGTTTTTGTTGAAAATTTTCTCACATTTGAAATTTTTTTAAAAATCAAAAACTTTAAGCTGATTTTGGCTAAAGTTGCTGAATTCACTTCTAATCGCTCAGAACTTGAGCAAACTAACTTTTTCGGTAAACTCGTGTGCCGTTTTGATGGCTCGTGTTAAGGTAAAACCGTAGCCAAAGCAGTAAAACAACGGTCGAAACCACAGCCACGGAGAGCGTTCTTTGCGAACCATAAGCTCTGTGATTCTGAAATAAAAATAGGTAGTAAAATAGCGGAAAACGGATATTGAAGTATAAAAGTTTCAAAGATGTATTATTCGGTCACCATAATTGCGGCATGTAGATATCAGTTGGCTTTCTAAACCTTTAAAGAAAAAATAACGGATGCACCAAAATTCTTTTATTATTTTGGACGAATTTCGTTGCTAATGTTTCATACAGAACAATTAAAGCATATTTGTAATGAAATACTGTGATGTATACATGGGATTTATAACTAATTTTAAGCATAAAAATAGGGGAATTTCCGGTATTTTTATAACGGAAAAAAACGAACACCGATCTTTACCGGAAACGGAAACAGATATCCGGTTAATAGATGTATATATACTAAATAGCTTATGTATAGAACAGGGCCGGATCGTTTTCCGAAGGGGCTGTACCTGTCATACAGTCAGCTTGCGATTTAGACAAAATTTTTTGCTTCGGCTTAGGCTTACGCTTAAGTTTAGGCTTAGGAATATGATCATTCTTTCGGTTTTGCCAGGATTCATAGCAAAACCAAAGGTTTTTTAGCAACAGGAAAATACAATTCCAGTATTCTCGTCATTACTTAAATCACTGCTTATAAAATTGCAATAATCAATGGCCAATGTTACTTTAAGGGGCGTCCAGGTTTCTAGTAGGTCTATAAAACAGTAGGTTTAGATTCTAGATTACCGTTTTTTGCTTAGGCTTAGGCTTAGGTTTAGGAACACATTTTTTACAACGCTTAGGCTTAGGCTTAAGAACGCATTTTTGCAACGCTTAGGCTTTGGCTTAGGAGTACGCTTAATCTACTGTTACGCCCCTAAAAGTAACATTGGCCATTGATTATTGCAATTTTATAAGCAGTGATTTAAGTAATGACGAGAATACTGGAATTGTATTTTCCTGTTGCTAAAAAACCTTTGGTTTTGCTATGAATCCTGGCAAAACCGAAAGAATGATCATATTCCTAAGCCTAAACTTAAGCGTAAGCCTAAGCCGAAGCAAAAAATTTTGTCTAAATCGCAAGCTGACTGTATGACAGGTACAGCCCCTTCGGAAAACGATCCGGCCCTGTTCTATACATAAGCTATTTAGTATATATACATCTATTAACCGGATATCTGTTTCCGTTTCCGGTAAAGATCGGTGTTCGTTTTTTTCCGTTATAAAAATACCGGAAATTCCCCTATTTTTATGCTTAAAATTAGTTATAAATCCCATGTGTACATCACAGTATTTCATTACAAATATGCTTTAATTGTTCTGTATGAAACATTAGCAACGAAATTCGTCCAAAATAATAAAAGAATTTTGGTGCATCCGTTATTTTTCCTTTAAAGGTTTAGAAAGCCAACTGATATCTACATGCCGCAATTATGGTGACCGAATAATACATCTTTGAAACTTTTATACTTCAATATCCGTTTTCCGCTATTTTACTACCTATTTTTATTTCAGAATCACAGAGCTTATGGTTCGCAAAGAACGCTCTCCGTGGCTGTGGTTTCGACCGTTGTTTTACTGCTTTGGCTACGGTTTTACCTTAACACGAGCCATCAAAACGGCACACGAGTTTACCGAAAAAGTTAGTTTGCTCAAGTTCTGAGCGATTAGAAGTGAATTCAGCAACTTTAGCCAAAATCAGCTTAAAGTTTTTGATTTTTAAAAAAATTTCAAATGTGAGAAAATTTTCAACAAAAACTAAAAGTTAAAAGACATTTTAAATTTGCATAAAAGGCTCTTGTTCACTTTTATTCACAGGTTCGTTGGGCTGGCCCACGTAAAGATCAGGGGTGGAATGTTTTTCTGTGAGACTGCTATAGAGTAAGCTTAAGCTTTAGACTATTTTTTGGTTGGGTTACGCTTAGGCTTAGGGTTTTATGCTTAGGAATAAACTCATTCTTACGCTTAGGCTTTGGCTTAGGCTTACGTGTAAGAATAAGCTTATAATACTGTTCCGATTTTTAGAAAAAATTCATTAAGCCTAAGCCTAATGTTTTTGTTTAAACCTTAGTCTCAGTCTACGAACCCGTTGCCTAAGTTTACGTCTAAGCTTTTTTTATGACGGGTAAGTATACAAGAGCCTAATACACTTTTAAATTGGAATGAAATATATCTCAAGAAATTTTAAGATATTAAAATGAAATTGGCCCATGTTACTATTAGGACTGTCCCGGTTTGTGGTGAGTCAATAAAAGAGTAGGCTTACATTCTATACTACATTTTTTGCTTAGGCTTAGGCTTAGGCTTAGGAATACGCTTTTGCAACGCTTAGGCTTAGGCTTAGGAATACGCTTTAGCAACGCTTAGGTTTAGGCTTAACTGAGGAATACGCTTTTGCAACGCTTAGGCTTAGGCTTAGGAATACGCTTTTGCAACGCTTAGGTTTAGGCTTAACTGAGGAATACGCTTTTGCAACGCTTAGGCTTAGGCTTAGGAATACGCTTTTGCAACGCTTAGGTTTAGGCTTAACTGAGGAATACGCTTTTGCAACGCTTAGGTTTAGGCTTAACTGAGGAATACGCTTTTGCAACGCTTAGGCTTAGGCTTAGGAATACGCTTTTGCAACGCTTAGGTTTAGGCTTAACTGAGGAATACGCTTTTGCAACGCTTAGGTTTAGGCTTAACTGAGGAATACGCTTTTGCAACGCTTAGGCTTAGGCTTAGGAATACGCTTTTGCAACGCTTAGGTTTAGGCTTAACTGAGGAATACGCTTTTGCAACGCTTAGGTTTAGGCTTAACTGAGGAATACGCTTTTGCAACGCTTAGGCTTAGGCTTAGGAATACGCTTTTGCAACGCTTAGGTTTAGGCTTAACTGAGGAATACGCTTTTGCAACGCTTAGGCTTAGGCTTAGGAATACGCTTTTGCAACGCTTAGGCTTAGGTTTAGGCTTTGGCTTAGGAATTAACATTGGCGATGAAATTTATGAATATTTATTGTTGTTTGCAGATTATCACAGCACGAATTCAGTGTCCATACCGCAGTGTTGATGGTCGAAAACGATGTACATTCCTCGATATTCTACTCGAACTCGCTTCAAAGCATGAAATGAACAAATGTGACATTCGTGAAGAAGTTGACACATTTACTCAAGGAGTAAGACAACTGTGAACCTTTTCTCACATGAATATTTATACTAAAATGTACACCGTAAAAAATGGGGTCAAATCGACTCTCTCGGAAATAGGCTTTTCCTGACTACACAATCTGAGTCAAATTCGACTCCGCCAAAGTCAAACGTGCGACTCAGTGTATCGAATTTGACTCTGGTGGAGTCGAACTTGACTCAGTTTGAGTAGCCAGGAAAAGCCTATTTTCGAGAGAGTCAATTTGGCTCACCATTTTTTTGCACTGTATGCAAATTAAATTTCAAGCCAAGATTCGAATCGTAGTTTCATGGTGTGAGAGACGTTCTCATCATTTACCACTCTCAACTTTAAGGGTCTGCAGATGCTCGAGCACGAGGGAGGTCTCACGTCTTGTAGAACTTGCGCTTACGAAGCTTAATAGCATTGTTTGTTTGTTTGTTTGTTTGTTTGTTTGTTTGTTTGTTTGTTTGTTTGTTTGTTTGTTTGTTTGTTTGTTTGTTTGTTTGTTTGTTTGTTTGTTTGTTTGTCTGTTTGTTTGAAAATGTTCAAAGAGCCGCAACGCAAAAATAAAAGTTTGTCAATTTTGTTTCAAATGTTTCAGGCTACAGATACGTCGGCAACTGCAATTTGCTGGACAATATTTTTCCTTGGTCATTTTCCCGAGTATCAGGAGCATATTTATCGAGAAATTTCAGAAACTCTGAGTACGTTTATTAATAAAACGACCTTCTACAGCAATGCTTACAATTGTTACTTTTAGGGGCGTAAACAGTAAGCGTTTGAAAATATCTCAGTCTAAGGCTAACCTTCCGTATGCAAGGACAAGACTAAAACCAAGCCTAAGCCTAAGCATAACCGTTACTCTAAAAAGATTTAACGTTCTCTATTGCATGCTTGCAAAAACGGCACGCCCTTTAAAGTAACATGGACCAATAACTGTAATACTTTCAAGCAGGGTGTAAACGGATAGTAAAAATCACGGAAACGGAAACGGAAACGGAAACGGATAGTGGTCGAAATAACGGTTACACCGTGCTCTCAAGTAGCATCAAAGTATTTATAAGTATTCCAAGTAAGTGACGGCAGTTGAAACAAGACACGCAAATGAGAAAAAATGTTAAAATTTACATTTCAATGGAAAACATTTAACCGATTTAACTTAAATCATAAAGCATAGGAATCAGCCTGCTAATTTCATAAAACTAAAAACAATGGCTAGGTTTCTGAAAGCCTACTTAAGTACGACTTCATGTTTTGATATATGTGTATGTTTGTATTTTGTTTCGATTTCTGGACTTTGTAAAAAATGTGTGATTACTGTTCCGGTATCCGATTTACAGACTCAGGACACGTTGTTGTGATAGAGCACGCTGTTTGCGTTGTACCAACTCTTAGGTTACAGTTCTGTTTTGTACATCCGAGCAGATTATATAAATAGGATGATCCATAAACAATGGCTGGGCTTCTGAAAGCCTGCTTAAGTACAATTTTATGCTTATATGTATTTGCTATGCATTTGTTTAATCAATTTATTGTTTCTAAAAGTGTACGTAAGTTAAGTAAATACTTGAACAATATTTCAGAAACGCGCTATTCGCTGGGTTTCAAAGACGCAACTGAAACTTGAAAAGTCAATATTTTAGTTAGAAAACTTTCGACTTCGACTGTTAACTCAGAGGTTTTCAATTACCCAATCAGAAACGTGTGAAAAAAGTCCTATTTTTAACCATTCACACTTACAATGACAGCTGTGATTATAGGGGTTTGTAGGATTGCGAAAACTTTCCAAATATAAGCTTTGGATCTAATTTTGCTCTCCGTTCCTCGGAACGGTTTTACCCCAGCTTGTGTAAATGCTCACATTTTCTATCCAAAAGTATTATAATCAACCAACTCTTAAACTTTTTGATTGGGTATTACACAACTCAGCTGCTGTTTACAGGCGACGAATGTGATTGGTTGAATCCGTCGAAGCTTAAATCGCTTCGCGTCCTGCGAACTTTTATTATGGAATCGATGAGATATGTGCCACCTGTACCGTATGTGGGTCGAAAAGTGACTGAACCGTTTACTGCAGGTAACAAAATAATATCAATCATTTATCATTCACTCTTTAGGTTGCGCAATGTCCGCGGGGCACTGCCGGACGCCGCAGCAGGTAAATTTTTTAAATTTTGCCGCACGTTTCCGCATGACGACGCACGCAGCCGCGCGTTACCACACGCCACCAAAATGAGTTGGTCTATATTTTTGGCCAATGTTACTTTGAGAGTCGTCAAAGCGCATTAAGCGTATTCCTAAGCCTAACCCTAAGTCTAAGCCTAAGCGTAGGAATGAACATATTCCTAAGCCTAAGCTTAAGCCAAGCAAAAAAATGGTCTAAAGCTAAAGCTTTACTCTATTGCAGTCCTACAGAAAAACGTTCCGCCACTGATTTTTAAATGGCCCGAAACTATTCAAGTGAGAATGAGTGAAAATTTAAAACGGATTTCAGCTGATTACGTCATACCGGCCGGATGTACAGCAATGATATCGATGTGGTCGATCCATCGTGACCCAGACTACTACGAATATCCTGACAAATTTATACCTGACAGATTCGCTCACGACGATCCTGAAAATATGAGCCGACATCCGTACTCATTCGTTCCATTTGCAGCTGGCCCACGAAATTGTATCGGTAAGAACGAGAAGAACATCACCAGCGCAGCCAATTACAGATTACGGGCCTGAGGGGGCGGGGGCGGTTTGTCCTTTGAATGGTATTTTCTTAGCCAATCAGAAATTGGTTCACAAATGAATTCGAAAACGGCATAAATGACATTTTGTCGCCAGGACTATCGACCGAGATTCGCATTATAACCGATAATATCATAGACCAGACATTTGCTCGTACGCCATTAGGTTTCGTTTAGGCTTAGGCTTAGGCTTCGACTCAGAATTATATTTTGATGACGTATGATGTCATTGAACGAAGTATATATTCGGTTTAGTGAAGTACTCGTCTATGTAAAACATTAACCTTTATGATGCCGTGCAAACACCGCAATTGTCACAGGGGAAATACGCAAATTCTGGCCACAATTTCTGCATAAGAGAAACATAGAGCTAAGTAGGACTCCTAATCCGCCTCAGAAAATCCGTAAATGGGCCATAAAGTCCTATATAATGCCGCAGATTCTTAATATTAAACCCTCAACTTGTAATAGCGTTTTGTCGATTAAGAATTCTAAAACAGATAGTAAAAATAACAGAAACGGAAAACAGATATTGCAGCGTAATTTCAAAATTTCAAAAATGTTTTATTTTTCTGCCAACACAATTGAGGTATGAACTGTGCTTTGGATTTGAAGATAAACGAAAATAAATGATTTAAAATCACGCTGAATTAACAAGTTTTACTGTATTGACCCGAATAAGAGGGTCCCCATTTTGAGTCCGAATCAATTGGATTCCGTATCCCTAATAAGAGTCCGTAAGCGCATAGAGTCCCTAAACCCTAATTAGAGTCCATAAATATCCATTAATCCTAATTGTAGCGCATAAATAAATCCAGGACCAAATAATTTGAGGTCGAACCTTTAAAGCGTACTTAAAGTTTGAAAGCACATTCCTAAGTGTAACCTTGTATTATCGCTCAAGCTATTGACACAAGACAAATAAACGTTTAATTCAACGGATAATTGCAGTACCGGATATATTTCAGCGACGAAGGGCGGCGGAGCTTGGGTTAAAATAAATAACAGTCCGTAACCGAATAACAATGGGGTTACCCTCTCGAGAGGCCAAATAAATATCAGTCCCCCCTCTTATTCGGGTCACTACAGTACCTATAATCTTTACATTTTATCAAGATTTATTTCATTAGAAAACTTTTTGAACTATTGTTGTTTTTCGAACAGCGCCGGATTAAAGGGGGCGCAGGGACCTCGGGCGCCGGGCCTTCCACCAAAAAGGGGCCTCCCACCAACCAAAAAACGACGGCATGTTTCAATGGATAAGAAGCCATGAAAAAAAAATTTTCCCGAATCACAAAGTTTATATAGAGCTGTGAAGCATTTTATTGCGAACGCCTATTTGACCTGTTTTGGGGCGGCCGACTATCCTTATTCTAACGCCGGCCCTGTGTTACACTTTAAGCTGTGCTGTATAAAATAATTGCTATTAAAAACGACTGTTAGCCATGTCGGACCCGGGCCTTCCGCCACACTAATCCGCCAAGTTACGAACGGCACAACTTTTATGCGCAAATGTGTGAAAAATTTCGATTTCGCAATACCGGAATAAACGTAAAAATCCTGTCACAACCAGATGTCATTTTAGTTTTTGTAATTTTTGTTTGAAATAAAATGAGTCAAAGTTTAAATGCTACCAATCCTTCAGTAAACTTTATAGAATTGTTTCCATTTTATTTTTAGGTCAAAAATTTGCAATCCTCGAAATGTTGACAACTGTTTCAATGCTGGTCAAAAACTTTCACATCGCTTCAGTTGAGCCAATGGATTCTGTGGACGCAGTCTCTGAGTTGACATTGCGTCCTGCAAATGGTCTCCATGTTCGTATGACACCCAGATGTTAATTGATGGCAAGCACCAAAGCTGTGTGATAATATTGTTGGCCCATGTTACTTTAAGGGGCGTAAAGGTTTCTGGTGGGTCTATAAAAGAGTAGGTTTAGATTCTAGATTACAACTTCTTACTTAGGCTAATACGCTTAGGCACACATTTTTGCAACACTTAGGCTTAGGCGTAGGCTTAGAAATACGCTTAATCTATTGTCACGCCCCTAACAGTAACATTGGCCATATTCTTCAACATTTATTACTTCATATTTTAAGATTTACTAAATCATCAAATTTTGCAAAATGTTGATATGCTGCAATTGTTCGATATGAAATAAAAACTGCATCCGCTCTTTTTTGTTCACAATTTTAAAAGAAGCCTAATGAATAAGTATTTGTATATCCGGTAAAAATTGACTTCCGTTTCCGTAATCATTTGTGTCTTTAGCCAATCGTTAAACACGAAACTAAGTTTCATTGATTTCATTCGACAATCGGAACCTTGTTTTGAATTTTAACAGAGCTCGGCACAGTTTAACCAATCAAAAGCCCAGGGGCGTCAGCAGAAAAATGTATTTTGGGCGGAGCACTGAAAAATATTAAGCGACCCCTACATTTGCAATTCAAGACTATATACATTTAGATTGAGTCTATTTGGGGTCACCAGCCCAATTTGGGGTCTTCCCGTGAGGACAGTCCTTAGACTGGGGTTAGGACAAAAATAAACACGAATAAAATAATGGATGTCCTTGTACATATGAAGTATAATATAACCAATCAAAACGTGTTTTACTACAAGCATTTGTTCGACGGTTCAAGATTTTGTAGGTCATATTGGCTTAGGCTTAGGCTTAGGCTTAGACTTAGGCTTAGGCTTAGGCTAAGGCTCAGGCTTAGGCTTAGGCTTAGGCTTAGGCTCAGGCTTAGGCTTAAGCTTAGGGTTAGGCTTAGGCTTAGCCATAGGCTTAGGTTTATTATAACAGCTTAAATCAACGATTAGAACATAAATAAAAATTCAGCCAATCATACTGCAATAAACACTGTTATATTTTCTACGTCCAATAAAAATTCAATTTGATTTTAGTAGCAGTTTAAGGACTGTGTCGAACAGTAATTGTCATTCATCTCATGACGTTCATTTTGCTGAAAATAACTATTAGTCCGTGAATAGTACGTATTTACATTAAAATGATCTGTAGCCCTATTGATTTTTAATGCAATATCTTAACAACCACACGTTCGTTAGATTAAAGCCAAATACGGCGAATTCATCTATACTCTATATACAATTAATATCGTCTTGAGATTAAACTGGTAGACTTTCTGCATACACTATCTCCATGAATCTGCGACGGAATTCATATATGGGTGATACATCTATTGCCACTTTTATTAATAGTTTTGAAAGGTTTTGTACGAGCAATGATTTTTAGCTCTATTGATAATTAATGCATTTTTGCACTGGATGCATGAATAGCTTATGGGTAATCCACATTATTCTGGCTAACTTCCTGTAAAACGTCAACACACTTGGCTGTAAAG
Source organism: Enoplolaimus lenunculus (assembly GCA_030248215.1). Lineage (NCBI taxonomy): Eukaryota > Metazoa > Nematoda > Enoplea > Enoplida > Thoracostomopsidae > Enoplolaimus > Enoplolaimus lenunculus. Next base: position 483,397 of record JASANG010000932.1, on the reverse strand, counting down.
GCAGTAAAACGGACAGACTCTGCAAAATCGGTAAACATAGTCCCTTCGGACAAACTCTGTAGCATACAATAAGCGGAGTCCTTTGTAACAAACTATGGCCAAAACAGGTTTCATTTTTATAACATATTGACAAGTGGCACGGGTATGTGCGATAATGTGACTAAGTATACGCCGTTCAGACGGTCTGCCAGTTGTCTGGTGGGTGTACCCTGGATGTGGGTGACGAATATAAACAACTGATTTGAAAACTACAATGTAAACGACTAAAACTTACTTTCTTGTCGTTTCTTTACTGAAACAAATTGTTGTACTACGAATGAAAATAACATTTGTAATAATTAAAAATCATAAATGTTGTTAAATTCTGTCAGTTCAACATTTCGCGCACTTTTTTAAGTAGCAGGTTCGTTTTTCCTAAACTTTGACCATCTGTTCTTAAATGCAGCAAAAATAGCTCGCAATACCTTAAACATTTCTTCATTCTCATTCGGCAACTCTCACAAAGAATTTGAATAGGTCATTTTTCGGCAACGATAGAAGTTTGGAATTTAGTAGAACCGCTGAAATTATTTTTTATAAAGAACCTTAATCCCGAAATAAAATACTTTAAACAGTAGTTACTGTTGAGCTAGTGATTTCTGAAATTACTTAAACAGCCTTAATGTAGCATTTATAACTATTTTTTCATTATTGTTAAAACAGTTTCATCGACCTTACCTTCAAACGTGCCGACTCCTTCCATTACCAAAGGAATTCGTTTTGCCACTGAAATAAATTGATAAAATTTTAAAACAAGCATGACTACTTAAGTAATATAAAACGTTTATACATTACAATGATCCTTAGTCCTACTGATATGAATGCATTCTTGCACTGTACGCATGAAGTGTTTACATAAAAATCGTGAATTTTGCTACTGGCATTTGCTTCCTAATAAACATTACGGTAACTTCATGCAATCTACGAAGCAAACCCTAAAATGCATAAAGCAATATGGTTACAAACGTCTGTTCGTATGATTAAAATCAAATACGGCGAATTCATGTATACTCTATATACAATTAATATTATCTTGAGATTAAACTGGTAGACTTTCTGCATACACTATCTCCATGGATCTGGGACGAATTCAAAAATGGGTGACACATCTATCGCGACTTTTATTAATAGTTTTTAAAGCTTTAGTACGAGCAGAAAACTTTGCTATTTAGCCCAATGTGAAACAAATTACGTTTGACAGTGACATCTGCTAAAACAATGCTTTATCACGTATGTTGAAGGTCTCGAGATTTTTAAGTTAAAATAGGCATGATTACTTTAGTGATATACCTAGTACATTTTTATTAAAATGATCTTTAGCTCTATTGATAATTAATGCATTTTTGCATTGGATGCATAAATAGCTTATGGGTTATCCACATTATTCTGCCTAACTTACTGTAAAACGTCAACACACTTGGCTGTAAAGGCAGTACAACGGACAGACTCGGCAAAATTGGTAAACAGAGTCACTTCGGACAAACTCTGTGTTAAGTGGCATGCGTATGTGCGATAATGTGACTACGTATACGCCATTCAGACGGTCTGCCAGTTGTCTGGTCTGTGTACGCTGGATGTGGGTGACGAATATAAACAACTGATTTGAAAAATACAATGCAAACAACTACAACTTACATTCTTGTCGTTTCTTAACTGAAACAAATTGTTGTAATACAAATGAAAATAACATTTGTAATAATTAAAAATCATAAATGTTGTTAAATTCTGTCAGTTCAAAATTTCGCGCAATTTTTTAAGTAGCAGGTTCTTTTTTCCTAAACTTTGAGCCATCTGTTCTTAAATGCCGCAAAAACAGCTCGCAATACCTTAAATACTTCTTCATTCTCATTCGGCAACCCTCACGAAGAATTTGAATAGGTAATTTTTGGCAACGATAGAAGTTTGGAATTTAGTAGAACCACTACAAATTATTTTTAGACAGAACCTTAATCCCGAAATAAAATACTTTAAACAGTAGTTACTATTGAGCTAGTGATTTCTGAAATTACTTAAACAGCCTTAATGTAGCATTTATAACTATTTTTTCATTATTGTTAAAACAGTTTCATCGACCTTACCTTCAAACGTGCCGACTCCTTCTATTACCAAAGGAATTCGTTTTGCCACTGAAATAAATTGATAAAATTTTAAAATAAGCATGACTACTTAAGTAATATAAAACGTTTATATATTACAATGATCCTTAGTCCTACTGATTTGAATGCATTTTTGCACTGTAACGTTTATATATTACAATGATCCTTAGTCCTACTGATTTGAATCCATTTTTGCACTGTACGCATGAAGTGTTTAGTTAAAAATCGTGAATTTTGCTACTGGCATTTGCTTCCTAATAAACATTAGGGTAACCTCTTGCAATCTGCGTAAAGCAAACCCTAAAATGTATAAAGCAATATGGTTGCAAACGTCTGTTCGTGTGATTAAAATCAAATACGGCGAATTCATGTATACTCTATATACAATTAATATTATCTTGAGATTAAACTGGTAGACTTTCTGCATACACTATCTCCATGGATCTGCGACGGAATTCGTTAATGGGTGACACATCTATTGCGACTTTTATTAATAGTTTTTAAAGCTTTAGTACGAGTAGAAAACTTTGCTATTTAGCACAATGTGAAACAAATTAAATTTGACAGTGACTTCTGCTAAAACAATGCTTTATCACGTATGTTGAAGGTATCGATATTTTTAAGTTAAAATAGACATGATTAGTTTAGTGATATACCTAGTACATTTTTTTATTAAAATGATCTTTAGCTCTATTAATAATGAATGCATTTTTGCACTGGGTGCATGAATAGCTTATGGGTTATCCACATTATTCTGCCTAACTTACTTTAAAACGTCAACACACTTGGCTGTAAAGGCAGTACAACGGACAGACTCGGCAAAATTGGTAAACAGAGTCACTTCGGACAAACTCTGTGTTAAGTGGCATGCGTATGTGCGATAATGTGACTTCGTATACGCCATTCAGACGGTCTGCCAGTTGTCTGGTCTGTGTACGCTGGATGTGGGTGACGAATATAAACAACTGATTTGAAAAATACAATGCAAACAACTGCAACTTACATTCTTGTCGTTTCTTAACTGAAACAAATTGTTGTAATACAAATGAAAATAACATTTGTAATAATTAAAATCATAAATGTTGTTAAATTCTGTCAGTTCAAAATTTCGCGCAGTTTTTTAAGTAGCAGGTTCTTTTTTCCTAAACTTTGAGCCACCTGCTCTTAAATGCAGCAAAAACAGCTCGCAATACCTTAAATACTTCTTCATTCTCATTCGGCGACCCTCACGAAGAATTGAATAGGTAATTTTTGGCAACGATAGAAGTTTGGAATTTAGTAGAACCACTACAAATTATTTTTAGACAGAACCTTAATCCCGAAATAAAATACTTTAAACAGTAGTTACTATTGAGCTAGTGATTTCTGAAATTACTTAAACAGCCTTAATGTAGCATTTATAACTATTTTTTCATTATTGTTAAAACAGTTTCATCGACCTTACCTTCAAACGTGCCGACTCCTTCTATTACCAAAGGAATTCGTTTTGCCACTGAAATAAATTGATAAAATTTTAAAATAAGCATGACTACTTAAGTAATATAAAACGTTTATATATTACAATGATCCTTAGTCCTACTGATTTGAATGCATTTTTGCACTGTAACGTTTATATATTACAATGATCCTTAGTCCTACTGATTTGAATGCATTCTTGCACTGTACGCATGAAGTGTTTACATAAAAATCGTGAATTTTGCTACTGGCATTTGCTTCCTAATAAACATTACGGTAACTTCATGCAATCTACGAAGCAAACCCTAAAATGCATAAAGCAATATGGTTACAAACGTCTGTTCGTATGATTAAAATCAAATACGGCGAATTCATGTATACTCTATATACAATTAATATTATCTTGAGATTAAACTGGTAGACTTTCTGGATACACTATCTCCATGGATCTGCGACGGAATTCGTAAATGGGTGACACATCTATTGCGACTTTTATTAATAGTTTTTAAAGCTTTAGTACGAGTAGAAAACTTTGCTATTTAGCACAATGTGAAACAAATTAAATTTGACAGTGACTTCTGCTAAAACAATGCTTTATCACGTATGTTGAAGGTATCGATATTTTTAAGTTAAAATAGACATGATTAGTTTAGTGATATACCTAGTACATTTTTTTATTAAAATGATCTTTAGCTCTATTAATAATGAATGCATTTTTGCACTGGGTGCATGAATAGCTTATGGGTTATCCACATTATTCTGCCTAACTTACTTTAAAACGTCAACACACTTGGCTGTAAAGGCAGTACAACGGACAGACTCGGCAAAATTGGTAAACAGAGTCACTTCGGACAAACTCTGTGTTAAGTGGCATGCGTATGTGCGATAATGTGACTTCGTATACGCCATTCAGACGGTCTGCCAGTTGTCTGGTCTGTGTACGCTGGATGTGGGTGACGAATATAAACAACTGATTTGAAAAATACAATGCAAACAACTGCAACTTACATTCTTGTCGTTTCTTAACTGAAACAAATTGTTGTAATACAAATGAAAATAACATTTGTAATAATTAAAATCATAAATGTTGTTAAATTCTGTCAGTTCAAAATTTCGCGCAGTTTTTTAAGTAGCAGGTTCTTTTTTCCTAAACTTTGAGCCACCTGCTCTTAAATGCAGCAAAAACAGCTCGCAATACCTTAAATACTTCTTCATTCTCATTCGGCGACCCTCACGAAGAATTGAATAGGTAATTTTTGGCAACGATAGAAGTTTGGAATTTAGTAGAACCACTACAAATTATTTTTAGACAGAACCTTAATCCCGAAATAAAATACTTTAAACAGTAGTTACTATTGAGCTAGTGATTTCTGAAATTACTTAAACAGCCTTAATGTAGCATTTATAACTATTTTTTCATTATTGTTAAAACAGTTTCATCGACCTTACCTTCAAACGTGCCGACTCCTTCTATTACCAAAGGAATTCGTTTTTCCACTGAAATAAATTGATAAAATTTTAAAATAAGCATGACTACTTAAGTAATATAAAACGTTTATATATTACAATGATCCTTAGTCCTACTGATTTGAATGCATTTTTGCACTGTAACGTTTATATATTACAATGATCCTTAGTCCTACTGATTTGAATGCATTTTTGCACTGTACGCATGAAGTGTTTAGTTAAAAATCGTGAATTTTGCTACTGGCATTTGCTTCCTAATAAACATTAGGGTAACCTCTTGCAATCTGCGTAAAGCAAACCCTAAAATGTATAAAGCAATATGGTTGCAAACGTCTGTTCGTGTGATTAAAATCAAATACGGCGAATTCATGTATACTCTATATACAATTAATATTATCTTGAGATTAAACTGGTAGACTTTCTGCATACACTATCTCCATGGATCTGCGACGGAATTCGTAAATGGGTGACACATCTATTGCGACTTTTATTAATAGTTTTTAAAGCTTTAGTACGAGTAGAAAACTTTGCTATTTAGCACAATGTGAAACAAATTAAATTTGACAGTGACTTCTGCTAAAACAATGCTTTATCACGTATGTTGAAGGTATCGATATTTTTAAGTTAAAATAGACATGATTAGTTTAGTGATATACCTAGTACATTTTTTTATTAAAATGATCTTTAGCTCTATTAATAATGAATGCATTTTTGCACTGGGTGCATGAATAGCTTATGGGTTATCCACATTATTCTGCCTAACTTACTTTAAAACGTCAACACACTTGGCTGTAAAGGCAGTACAACGGACAGACTCGGCAAAATTGGTAAACAGAGTCACTTCGGACAAACTCTGTGTTAAGTGGCATGCGTATGTGCGATAATGTGACTACGTATACGCCATTCAGACGGTCCGCCAGTTGTCTGGTCTGTGTACGCTGGATGTGGGTGACGAATATAAACAACTGATTTGAAAAATACAATGCAAACAACTGCAACTTACATTCTTGTCGTTTCTTAACTGAAACAAATTGTTGTAATACAAATGAAAATAACATTTGTAATAATTAAAATCATAAATGTTGTTAAATTCTGTCAGTTCAAAATTTCGCGCAGTTTTTTAAGTAGCAGGTTCTTTTTTCCTAAACTTTGAGCCACCTGCTCTTAAATGCAGCAAAAAAAGCTCGCAATACCTTAAATACTTCTTCATTCTCATTCGGCGACCCTCACGAAGAATTTGAATAGGTAATTTTTGGCAACGATAGAAGTTTGGAATTTAGTAGAACCACTACAGATTATTTTTTAGACAGAACCTTAATCCAGAAATAAAATACTTTAAACAGTAGTTACTATTGAGCTAGTGATTTCTGAAATTACTTAAACAGCCTTAATGTAGCATTTATAACTATTTTTTCATTATTGTTAAAACAGTTTCATCGACCTTACCTTCAAACGTGCCGACTCCTTCCATTACCAAAGGAATTCGTTTTGCCACTGAAATAAATTGATGAAATTTTAAAATAAGCATGACTACTTAAGTAATATAAAACGTTTATATATTACAATGATCCTTAGTCCTACTGATTTGAATGCATTTTTGCACTGTACGCATGAAGTGTTTACATAAAAATCGTGAATTTTGCTACTGGCATTTGCTTCCTAATAAACATTACGGTAACTTCATGCAATCTGCGTAAAGCAAACCCTAAAATGCATAAAGCAATATGGTTGCAAACGTCTGTTCGTGTGATTAAAATCAAATACGGCGAATTCATGTATACTCTATATACAATTAATATTATCTTGAGATTAAACTGGTAGACTTTCTGCATACACTATCTCCATGGATCTGCGACGGAATTCGTTAATGGGTGACACATCTATTGCCACTTTTATTAATAGTTTTTAAAGCTTTAGTACGAGTAGAAAACTTTGCTATTTAGCACAATGTGAAACAAATTAAATTTGACAGTGACATCTGCTAAGACAATGCTTTATCACGTATGTTGAAGGTCTCGAGATTTTTAAGTTAAAATAGGCATGATTACTTTAGTGATATACCTAGTACATTTTTTATTAAAATGATCTTTAGCTCTATTGATAATTAATGCATTTTTGCACTGGGTACATGAATAGCTTATGGGTTATTCACATTATTCTGCCTAACTTACTGTAAAACGTCAACACACTTGGCTGTAAAAGCAGTACAACGGACAGACTCTGCAAAATGGGTAAACAGAGTCACTTCGGACAAACTCTGTGTTAAGTGGCATGTGTATGTGCGATAATGTGACTACGTATACGCCATTCGGACGGTCTGCCAGTTGTCTGGTGGGTGTACGTTGGATGTGAGTGACGAATATCAACAACTAATTTGAATAATACAATGTAAACAACTACAACTTACATTCTTGTCGTTTCTTAACTGAAACAAATTGTTGTAATACAAATGAAAATAACATTTGTAATAATTAAAATTCATAAATGTTGTTAAATTCTGTCAGTTCAAAATTTCGCGCAATTTTTTAAGTAGCAGGTTCTTTTGTCCTAAACTTTGAGCCATCTGTGCTTAAATGCCGCAAAAACAGCTAGCAATACCTTAAATACTTCTTCATTCTCATTCGGCAACCCTCTCGAAGAATTTGAATAGGTAATTTGTGGCAACGATAGAAGTTTGGAATTTAGTAGAACCACTACAAATTATTTTTAGACAGAACCTTAATCCCGAAATAAAATACTTTAAACAGTAGTTACTATTGAGCTAGTGATTTCTGAAATTACTTAAACAGCCTTAATGTAGCATTTATAACTATTTTTTCATTATTGTTAAAACAGTTTCATCGACCTTACCTTCAAACGTGCCGACTCCTTCTATTACCAAAGGAATTCGTTTTGCCACTGAAATAAATTGATAAAATTATAAAATAAGCATGACTACTTAAGTAATATAAAACGTTTATATATTACAATGATCCTTAGTCCTACTGATTTGAATGCATTTTTGCACTGTACGCATGAAGTGTTTAGTTAAAAATCGTGAATTTTGCTACTGGCATTTGCTTCCTAATAAACATTAGGGTAACCTCATGCAATCTGCGTAAAGCAAACCCTAAAATGTACAAAACAATATGGTTGCAAACGTCTGTTCGTATGATTAAAATCAAATACGGCGAATTCGTGTATACTCTATATACAATTAATATTATCTTGAGATTAAACTGGTAGACTTTCTGCATACACTATCTCCATGGATCTGCGACGGAATTCATAAACGGGTGACACATCTATCGCGACTAAAACTTTGCTATTTAGCCCAATGTGAAACAAATTAAATTTGACAGTGACATCTGCTAAAACAATGCTTTATCACGTATGTTGAAGGTCTCGAGATTTTTATGTTAAAATAGGCATGATTACTTTAGTGATATACCTAGTACATTTTTTATTAAAATGATCTTTAGCTCCATTGATAATTAATGCAATTTTCCACTGTATGCATGAATAGCTTCTGGGTCATTTACATTATTCTGCCTAACTTACTGCAAAACGTCAACACCTTTGGCTGTAAAGGCGGTACAACGGACGGACTTTGCATAATCGCTAAACAGAGTGCCTTCGGACAAACTCTGTATTATGCAAAAAGCGGAGTCCTTTCTAACAAACTATGGGCAAAACAGCTGTCATTTCTATAACATATTGACATAGTGGCACGGGTATGTGCGATAATGTGACTAAGTATACGCCGTTCAGTCGGTCTACGAGTTGTCTGGTGGATGTACGGTGGATGTTGGTGACAAATATAAAAAACTTATTTGAAAATACAATGTAAACACTAAAACTCACATTCTTGCCGTTTCTTCACTGAAACAAATTGTTGTACTACGAATGAATATAACATTTGTAATAATTAAAAATCATAAATGTTGTGAAATTTGGTCAGTTCAAGATTTCGCGCAGTTTTGTATAATTAACATGTTCTCTTTTCATAAACTTTGAGCCATTATCTTCATAGTTCCAACTCAATTTCACGTTTCCCTCGTTTTGATTTTGCATTGTAAAGAAACTATAGCAAAATAGCGTCGCGAATTTAATGCATGTCAATTACTATTACTAACTTACCGACTGGAGATCCGCTACCGTAGGCAACAAGCATAACTAAAAATATATAAACAATAATATCTAATCCATTTCAAAGGTTAACTGAACAAATACAATACAACCGAGCTTTTTACTTCATCAGCATGCCGGTTCCAAAACTGGGCCCATGCAAAGATCAAGGGCGGAACGTTTTTCTGTGGGACTACAATAGAGCAAGCTTAAACTTTAGACTAATTTTTTGCTGGACTTTTGACTTAGGTGTAAGCTTATGCGCGGTTCACGTTATAACCGGGGCAGCTTGAGACATGGTTTGTCACTATCAGACTATTGGGTATCATTTTGTCTGCTTATAGACTCCATATCATATTCAAAAAGTCGTATTTGTCTGCAATCATCAAGTGTAGATCGCCTTTTGTACTTCAATATCATATGATATTCGACATTTTGTCTGCGAATCTCATATGATATATTTTCAATTCTCTGCACAGTTGAGGTACCCAAATTGTCCTGTTGAATATCACATGATACTAGAATTTCAAATTTGAATTTTTGAATATCACGCTATAGCTCTGAGCGCGTTTGTGCCGGAAATGAATCCGGCTTGCTTTTGATATTTTTAGGTGCACCTGTGCCTCTGTCATCCCACATAGAAGATTGCACTGTCCCGGTGATTATCATATGATATTCGTTGTAATTTTGGAATATCATATGATATTCGCATAAATGTCCTCTAGTATCATGTGACATACTGTCTCTTGTACACAAAGAACACCTGAGAGCAGTGCTTTGTAGGTTAGTGTCATATGGCATCTGAGTAATGTCTGCGGACCCGATATGACAGCCCGAATTTTAATGTTGATGTCAAACCACCATGGGACAAACCGTGTCCCGCCTGCCCCGGTTGTAACTTAAATCCCGCATTAGGTTTAGGAATATGCTCATTTTTACGCTCAGGCTTAGGCTTAGGCTTACGCTTAGGAATATGTATATAATCCTGTTCCGCTCCTGTTCTTAACACTGGCCCAAAACTGTCAGCTTGAATCGCGTCAATGTATTCAAGACCAGCGGTTTAGTTATCCTAAGGTTTAAAACTTCTTAAATTACTTAAACTCGTCTTGTACTTTTAATATTTTTCTCGAATTATTTTCTTATCGCTTACCGTAAATCAAGAGCAGACGTACTGCGACGTTCATGATTTTTTACGTTGTTACTGAACAAATAAATATGAAATTAAAACACAAACAAAAATATGACCCTGTAAATTTTAATATTTCAATCGGATATTGAGCCGAATCAAAACTGCGCAACCATTTTTATACCCCCGTTTCGTACCGGTTAGCAGAGTAACTCTGGAATTTTGAAGATAACCGTTGCGTTTAACACATTTAAGAAACGAACCAATAATGTCAGTAAGGATTGTTTTGTAGAAAATTTCGTTCTAAAATTAAGTAAAACAGCGACTATAACACTGGAATTTGTAAGATAACAGTTTATGCTACCAAAATAAACATTTTTATAGGCAACGCGTGTTCCTGGTAATAGGACCATGTATAGAACAGGGCCGGAACAGTAGTATAAGCATATTCCTAAGCCTAAGCCTAAGCCAAAGCCAAAGCCAAAGCCTAAGCAAAAAAGTTAGTCTAAAGCTTAAACTGATTCTGTTATAGCCCCTCCGAAAAACGATCAGGCCCTGTTCTATACATGGGCCCTAGTAATGCAAGGCTTGATTTATTCCTGATAAATGTAAATTATTTAAAATTGAATCAGAAAATTCTAAAACATTCAAGTATACGTAAAAATTATGGCAATGAATCTTATTTTTCACCTAAGTAAATTTTATATAATTAAAGTTTAACCTAAACTTTGCCTCATGTTTACTTTAAGGGAGTCCAGGTTTCTGGTGAGTCTATAAAATAGTAGGATAAGATTCCAGGTTGCATTTTTTGCTTAGGCTAGGTTTCGGTTTAGGAACACATTTTTGCAACGCTTAGGCTTTAGGTTTTAGGCTTTAGGAATACGCTTAATCAAACTTTTAAGTTTACATGTAGCAAAATACAAGCTCGCTGCTGAACCAGTAGCAATTTTTGCAGCCCTACTATTTCTCACATAAATCCCAGACTGTATTTTTGAAGGACTAAACTAAAAACCGAACCTTTTCTTTCGTCTAAACAAATTTTCCTTTTGAATATCATATGATACTACGTAACATGTATAAAGCTGTGAAAGAACTTAAATTTAGCAAAAATTAATTTTTGGTCCGATTCTTTGTATTAAAGTGAGCTGAAGGTATACAGTCATAGGGTCTGATATTTCGTAGTAAAATTCACTTTACTAGGAAAAATCACATGAGAGTCTGAGGTTTCCAACAACACCCGAACGCCTGGCAAAAAGTATACCAGAGCCGGACGTTGTTTTTCAGCCGGATCCGGACCACCGATCGTACACTGCTAACTACCTACGACTTATGCAAATCTCTATGTTAACACTGCTGTGTAGCTTTTGCAGTACAAGGTTTGTAAAGTTTGATTCACTTCTTGTTTGTTAGACATATTCCCTGGTGATAGATCCCATATACACCAGGGCACAATCGAAGGTCTCCCTCTGGCTCCGGTAGACATAGCACCTTAAGCGAGGCTCACGTTATAATTGTGGCAGTTTGGAACACGTTTTGTTCATATTCCTTCTACATCAACATAATGTTGCGATCTGAAAAGCGGTTACGTAGACAAAATATGAACGTCCCATGACATTGGCTTACAAATTTCTCATTTGCAGGAAATCATTTTATACCACCTTAATGTACCTAATTTTGCCGCAACTCCTGATTCACTTCTGGCTCCGGTAAAATTTTTTCCACCTCCGGTTGCACCCTGATACACATCGTTAAAAATACGTATTCTTATATTTACCATGGCATATTTTTGGAAATGAATTTAATAAAATTTGTTTCAAATCTAAACTGATGCAACGTCTGTGTTAATGTATTGTCTTCCGGTTCATGTTACCTTTTTAGATTTTAACCGATTCGCTCGTTTTTAGTGATCGCCCAGGTTTTTATTACGAAAACATCATATAATAAAAATAACGTTCATGTCGTTTACGTTTATGCTTTTTTAGCAGGCACCCCCCTATTGTTTACAAGGGCCAAGATAAACAAAACAATAAAAAAACATTACCGTACTACTATTGTTTTTGCTTTAAAATGGTTAATGTGTAGGACACGGCCGTAACAGTGTGCGGGGTTCACGTTATAACTGGGGCAGCCTGGAACACGTTTTGTCCCTATGACTATAGCTGGTAACATTTTGTCTGACCGTTTATCCGCTATGAGAAAAAAATTTGAATTGTCTGCTATCCTGATGTGACATCTACTGTTTGTACTGCAATATCATATGATATTCCAAATATTGTCTGCGAGTATCATATGATATGTTTGAAAATGTCTGCAAAGTTGTGGTAAACTAGCTTGATTGTACTGTAGAATGTCATATGATACTAAAATTACAGATTTGAATTATTTGTACTTAGGGATATATTTTGGGAAAAACTTAGCGAGAAACAGAACGGTAGAAACTAATTCAACTTGCGAAATCATTTAATGCTGCATTATCCGACTTTTTACTGTTTTATTTAGCGTGCACAAATTCCATTGTCCTGTATAAATATCATATGATATTTAGTAGAATTTTGGAATATCATATGATATTCGCATAAATGTCCCGCAGTATCATATGACAAATGATTATTTGTATACGATGATCGCTTGACATCAGTGATTTGTAAGCCAATGTCATATGACATTCACATTTGGTCTACATAACCGCTATTCGGATCACAAAATTTTATGTTGACGTCGAATCAACTTGGACAAAACGTGTTCGAAGCTGCCCCAGTTATAACGTGAACGCCGCAGTAGTATAAGCATATTCCTAAGCTTAAACGTAAGGATACGCCTCTACATATGCGTAAGCTAACAAAATTTTTCTGACGCTTAACCATACTCTATTAAAGTCCGGCGGAAAAGCGGTCCGCCCCAGACCTAAATATGAGCCACCAAATCTTACAGTTGACGTGCATGTACTACTAACGGTTCAAAAATTTGGAACAATTTTCACTTTACCAACGAATAATTAACTTTTATAAGATTTTGAAGCACACTTTCTGTGAGAACTGAAATAACACTAATGTTTTGCATAGCTTCCTCTTATCTGCAAGTGCTGAATAATCAAACGAAATATGTTTTGACTTCATAATGCCTGGTCCTACCAGATATCAAATCTGTTAGCGTTAATTCATTTTCATCTGGCTATATTTTTCAAAATCGGAGTAAACATAGTGGTAAATAAGTATCTCAACTCTCAATTAATATATAAAATATGAAAATAAACTTCGTGTACCTGAATACCATCAGCATAACATTGAAATAAACTGGGTTGATCATGGAAGTCGATCAGTAATGTGATTAATACGATTATTAGCAAAAAGCGACATATGCCGTAACCGGTAATATATCTCACGGTCTATCATTTACATACTTAACTTACAATCAAGTCTATGATCATACATGTTTGGGATGCATATGCTTTTTGTGGACCGAAGTTATGCATATATTATTGTTTGAGTCAGCATTATGTCGGCACAGCCATGCAATGAAAAGGAAACTGTAGAACATCTATTGACAAGTGCCCAACATGGATCTGTCATCGATTTCTATTTCTCGATGCGAAAGAACCAAAGAAGACCCATTTCACGAACCCGAAGATAGCATATTCATTCCTATGTGGGGCTGGGATCATCAGTGCCAGACGTCTATGACCTGAAGTCCAGTTGTGTTGGTCAGGTAATCTGCTTTCCAGTCCACGATGATCACTTGCGAAACCAGCTCAATATTTACGACACCCAGCAGTTCGCTACATTCCTCTTCCGTGTCCAACTTCTTTCTAACCCCACGAACAGTCAAGATGTCGTTTTAATTTTTCAGGTCGGATTTCGAAACCAAAGTCCACATCAAACTACGAAACTCACTCGACACCACATATATAACCCCGGTCACAATATACACCCGAAACTTCCAGGTTCCTTTAAAGAATGCCTTCCGTATACTGTCTACCAGCACCCTACTAAACAGGATACCGAAAATATTGCCCCGTCTCAATATCCACTGCAAAAATGCAAAATGAAACCTTTATCCTTCCACTCCATTAGCAAACAGTACAACCAACGCTGGTTCAACAACCAAATCACGTGACATGTGTTGATTTTCGGAAGCTAAAATTAGCACAGCTTGACGGTTTGGAATCCGACGGCATACGTATCGGTTGTACTGATTTCGGTTGTTTTGTCTGACCTGCAATTTGAAGCAAAAAAAACTATAATTATGCATATCTTAAACATAAATACTTTGAAAGCCTTGGATCGTTTTTCCGAAATGCAAAAATACGCTATCATACGAGCGCGTACTAACAGTCGCTGAAACGTTTAGGGTGGCGTTATACTTGTCGTGTGTCGTGGTCAGCCATCGACACCAAGCGTCTTTCAAAAGTATACTCAACCCTTACTTTTGCGTTTTAAATACACATCTATAATTGCAGTAGTACGCAAATAAATGATACTAGTCAAAGTGGTTGCAACATTTGGAATGCTAATTTTCCTCTAAGAACACTGATTTGCACATATTTGGTTCACTTAGCTGATACTATTATCAAATTACGTATATTCAACATTCTTTCTTTAATTATAAACCTACTTTCTTATGAACTTTAACAAATGAAAAGTTTACCTCAAGCGATTGTAAACCACGGGGCCATTCACGTTCATGAGCTCGCCCCAGCAACGATGGCACTGCGGAATACGGACAACTGGCTTCGATCAAAGATCTTCGAATTGCAGCCTAAAACATAGTTGAACTTGTGAGCGCTTAAAATAAAAATATGTGTACTTCTTGACTAGAAAAGTCTTCCAAACTTAAAACACCTTGATTAAAGGCACCGCTTTATACGAAAAAGTGGAGGCAAGCATTGACTTAACGCCATTCCGGGACCTTAAAAATTAATAAAAAATCCTAATGTCACATACACTGCTGTCCGGGTAGGTTGTTTCGTTTGCAGTATGTGGACGTCTTAATGCGCATTGCGCATAATATACTATTTCTGGAAAAAATACGTTTTGTCGATAAACGCACAAGCCACAAGCTTTGCAATTACCCCTGCAAACTTTCGCAACCCACCTGTAAAACTGCATCCGGCGTCGAAATCATACCACCCCACCGGTTAACTTTAGCTCGCGGCAGGGATCGAACCCAAGTTTCTAATTCATCAGTCGACGCGGCCGTATTTGAGCTAATCCCAGAGCTGGTTCCAGGTTCAGATAACAGCGCAGTCAGCGTATCCTGGAATTTAAACATAATTTAAACGTCGAAGCCAAAACTCGATTCAAATATTAATTTTCAAAATTACATTAATTCTTCTGCAAACCCAATATCACTCAGTTCCCATTCTTCAGTCTGTTTCAGTTAGTAGAACATTTTATGAGAAAAGTTTATACACTATTTACCTTGACCTCTTTATAATCACGCTCCAATTGTTCCAACCTACGCTCTTTATCTTCATCTTTCTTCATCAACGATTCTAAATTTGTCCGTTGGCTTTCATACGCAAGCCTTAACGATTCAATACACCGGTGTTCCTGAAAAACCCACAAGGTTAAATAATATTATAAAGGCATACTCAAAGCGCTTCTTGCATACTACAATAATTTTGATTTTACGTTCAATACGGTTGCAAATTATCACTGCAAGAACTGGCGCAAGTGAATAGTGCTTGTGTGTCATAACAAAAAAATGTCTCATCGATCAAACTTCACATTTACAACCTCAAAACATTTCAACCGTTCCTTTATTGAACAGCTTCTGTTCATCTGAGACTTAATCTCAAGCATCGTTACACGCCGCACATTATATATTATTTCAAGTACACAACTTGTACTTTCACTGCCTATAGCAGTATATACTCTATGAATGCACCGATAAATACGAAGCCTGTGACTTACCGCAAGTTCATTCTGGCGAATACTTAACCCACATCCTTGTTGACACTGCATCAATCGATTCGGATTGAACTGGCAATCACGAGTGTGTCCCTCTAATTGATCTAATCGTACAACAGTTTCACAGCCATGCCTGAATGAAACAACTCAAACAAAAATTGCACGTATTCTCAAATGTGGTCAGAATCTGTTACCAATGATAGATCCTGTAATTTTAGCATTAATTTTATCAACCCTGCTACTTTGTGGAATTTGAGATACACAGCTACGGCTGACCGACTGTTTCAACATCGAGTATTAACTGACAATAAGTGCTATACATAGTTGAGAATACGATCCAATATCACAGCGATGACATCCCTACGTCAAGAGACTAAATTTAGATTTGATCTGAACCGCCAATTCTACTGAACGTCAAGGGTTTCATAAACGAAACCAGCAAAGGATAGCAATGTATTTAAAAAAACTAAAATTACCATTTAACTTCGATAAAAAATCTATTTTTGTTTCAAATAATTGCGATTATGAGTTATGGCAAGTTTTTGAAAAAATTGCAACTGTCACGATAGAACGGTTCGTACAGCTGAACCAAACTTTACAACAGAAAACGGCCGCCAGCTTTTAAAAATCTATGAAATGTATAAATTGGTACTCACAACAAGAGCGAGCTTCATAAATATCAGTTCAGCCCGTGTTCGCAATAAAAGCCTGTCCACGAAGCCTACATTATAAGCATTTGGTTAAGACTAATCCAAAGCATAAGCAAAGCCTAAGCCTAAATCTGTTAATCGCTAAATCTCCAGTCTCCCAGTGAGCAAACGTCAACAAATAACGCGAACAACCAGTTTTATCGCCTTTTAACTGCATAAATCTTCGAAACCCTTAACGAATAAGACATTTAAACTTACCGTTCATTATCACAAGCAATCATCAGTCGAGCGAGTAGATTCTTTAAGATTCTTGGCGGTGACGACAACTGTTGTGGATGTAACGACTCGCGATCAACAGGACAACTTGTCGACTGTTCCAGCCATGTTTCAATACAAACGCGACAGAATGCGTGTTCACACAGCTCAGCCTGCAAATCGCAAACGAACAGCTATCAAACTAACAGTCCATAGATAAAACTCAAACAAAATACCTGGAACCGCATAGCGATTTAAAGGTATTACAAGCAATCGTCTGCCAAGCTAACAGCTGTTTTCTCGCTCGATTGCAGAAAATCTTTAAGTTTCGGCGTCTTATTTTGCTGCAAATTTTACAAAAACAGACAGACCAGCTTCAGTGCCAAATTTCGGCGATCAAAAATGAACACTACACACCTACCTGAACTGGATTTTCAAGTACACCGCTACAAATCGGACACATAAGCTCTTCATCAACATCGCCTTCGAAACGATTAACATCGAATCCCATTTTGCTAAATATCATACCAAATTTAACCAGTGTAAAGCCAGAAAAACCTAAAACATCAACCATTTCCTGTATGAATATTTCATATTTCATTGAGCGAAGCGAAGCTCGGAGTTTCGCGAAGCGTGTTATGATTTGTATTCGGCGGTTGAAAAGTAGATGTCCGTCCGCCCGAACAGAATCGCAGGAACCACTGGACCGATTTTGATAAACTTTTGTTATTGCAAAGCTTATTATCCTGGAGCGTTAACCTCACATTGGCATTTTAAACTTTTAAGTCGCCTATTAGCTACATACTAATTTACATAATTGGCTAAGCCTAAATTAGAACATATTACTGCATTTCACAAATTATTTGGGTTACAAGCAGTGTAATTTCAGTCCTAAATGGTTTTTGGGTAACCAGAAATCTGAATAAATTGTTTACAAACCTCTGACACCGGTGATTGCGATAGATAGCAATTAGCTAACTTCCATATTAGCATAATCAAGCCTAAACTAGACCTTTTTGAATTATTTCACTGATTATTAAACGAACCTCGGCGGGCCAAAATATGCGTGTTTGTACTTTATAAGCTTTAAGTGCGTTCAAGCTTCGCTCAATACATGCAGTTCCAGTACGACTGGTCTCACGTTTAACTGCAACAAGAATTCAGACCACTCGGCTGAACGGCATTTAGCATCACCAGTCGACTGACAAAGAGCTTGTGACGCAAAACGTGACGGTCTTTGACGTCTTATAGAGCTTTTGCATTGCGCATACGTACGTGTAATCCCAAGCGCTGCGCAGTGTCTATTTATATCACGTTCAAAATTTACAATTATGCACCGTTCACAATATATAAATAGCATCGGCCTCAAACCCTGTACACGTGTGTGTTAGCCACGCCGTTAATAAAAAATTAAAAAAATTTACTTGACCCTGACTCAAAACTAGTCGCTAACCGATTTGTGACCACTTTTAAGTACTTTAGCAATATGTCAACCGTACGTCATCAACGGAAATATTTCGCTGACATCCTTGTTAATAGTTACGAACAGTTCGGATTTGTGTAGAATTAACTAACGTTTGGCAGTTACACTTCACCTTCAACACCTTTGGGGCCGGTGTCGTACCATAGTTGCCGGTGCCAAATTTTCTCTGTCATAATTTGCTCCTGTCACATTTTGTCTAACCACAAGATCTAAGAAAAAAATTAGTTTAAAGCTTAAACTTGCTCCGCTTCATGACCGCAAACTTCTCTAGAACACATTTCAACAACACTGTCTACTGAAAACCTAAACGCAAACGTGCTCAATACACGAAAGTTTCAGGTTACACCTCATCTGCCTCCGACAATGGCCAAATTTTAGGCAGGTGGTTTCGGCAATTTTGGCAGGGAAATTTTTCTGCCCTCAAAAATTGCATCCACCATTCGTTCGGTTACGGTAATTTTTACCTCCGATCGCTGCACGCTGATAGGTTTACAGTAAGCGTCACTGCATTAAAATACCACCAAATATGAAAAGTTTACTCTAAAGTACTTACATATACATTTTTACCAAAAACATGACAGTAAGTAAATTTTCGAAATTAATGAAAATATACGCTTGTTGCAATAATATAGTACAAAGCAATATTATACAATAATAATCAAACAATTTTAGAGAGCATATTCCAAATCAAGGCTTTCAAATTACAAACCGCAGGTATTTTCAACCGTACACTACCTGCGCAAAAAACGGTGAGTCAAATTGACTCTCTCCGAAATAGACTTTTCCGAACTACACAAAGTGAAGTTTACAATTCGACTCCGCCACAGTCAAATTTGACTAACTGAGTGGCGGAGTCGAATTTTGACTCAGTTTGTGTAGTTCTGAAAAGCCTATTTCGAACGGAGTCAATTTGATTCACCATTTTTTGCAGCGTACGAATCTTTTTGCAGCGTACGAATCACATCAAAATTGCAAAACACTTTTCGCATCTTGACAAACGCGTTTAAATTAAAGTAAAAAAACGTTCCGTTTAGCAATATAGCGCTACCAAAATTTTTGCCAATCCCGATGTTCATTTTGAAAATTTGCCGACACCGATCCTTGCGCAAAGTGCCGATTATTACCGATGCCGATTAATCGGCAAGTCCTTAACGCCATCTGTTTTAAACGTACTGAAAGATGCTGTTTGAAACGCAAAAATCATTTATAATTATGTCTTGTTTTTACAGGCAGCATTCGACCACCTATGACAATTAGTGTTTTTGAAATTCAAAACAGTGCAAAATTAAACGATTATAACGACAATACCCCGTTTAGAATCATTTAAGCGATTATTAGTTTCAAAATTAGCCATAAAACCTGCCAGAAATCTTAAGCCCTAGTGACACACGTGTAAGTGTTTGCTGCGAGAACTTGCAGCTGCAACGTGCGCTTGCAAGTTTTGTCCAAAATCCAGTTTGAAAAACTTGCAGCTGCAAATAATTCATTAAAAATCATAGCTCGGAATTTAGATCACATGTGTGAATAACCATGCAACTTCAGTGAATTTAGTGCAGCAGCTTCCTGTGACGTTGGCAACTTGCACGTGTGAATAGAGCGTTATGGGTGCTATACATAAATGAACATACGACTCATGAATTCAAAATGTGCGACCCAGCGTAGAGTTATATGTTCTATCTCATCTGCTCAGTGAATTCAACCAAATTAAACTTCAAATAAAATATGGGGATACACTGTAACACTAATCAGCTATCGGTTATCGGAGATCCACAAGGCGAACATTGATATTAGATGGTTTGGCACATATAACAGTCAGTTGGAATGCGATCAGTTTCATTTCTGTGCGCATACCAGTGTGTCTGGTTAGGAAAACTGTTATTTCTTTTGCGTTTGTGTTTGAAAATTTAATTGAAACTAACCGTTCTTATAAATTTTTACTCGTTTATGATGTTTAGGGTTTAAGTCTTCATATAAATCATGTAATGTAGTATCCTATCTGTATATTAAATATGAATCGGCATCGGTATCGGCAAACATTTTGGTATTGGCACATCCCTAGTGTATACCCAATGCATGCACCTAAGCGACAGCCGGTAGCTACAGTTGACCAATGGGGAGGGCTCAACATTGCCCCTGAAAATTTTTTTGCTACCGAGAAAAGTTCCAGCATCGTTTGTTCGTTGTCTGAAACCACGCCGTTCAAAAACAAGTCAGCCCCCGTTTCCCGATGATTTTTGTCCCCGGGGTTTCTAGGAACCTTATTAGTTGGCAACAACGCAACCATCTTCAGAATTTTAATAAAACGTAATCCTTTTTACAAATTTCTGGCAGCGCCCCACCCGCTATCAAAAGCAATAATGTTATAATATTTGGATTCAGAATCTTACGTTCACATATTCCATCAATTATACAAACAACATGCATGCGATAGCCAAAATCCAAAAAAAAACTCCAATAAACCAAAAAATATATTTCTGGTCCGAACTTAAATTTTTTAAGATACAAACAATCAAAATTAGGGATGTACCGATACTAAAATATTTGCCGATGCCGATTCTTATTTTGAAATTTTGCCAATGCCGAACCGATGCCGATTCCAACTTTAGTAACCCATTCTTAATAAACAGATAGGATACTAGATTACATCAGTATATGAAGACTTAAACTCTAACCATCACAAACGATTAAAATTTTATAAGAATGGTTCATTTAAATTAGTTTTTCAAACAAAAACGCAAAAGAGAAACAGTTTTCCGGACCAGACACATAGGTATGCGCCCAGAAATGACACTGATAGCATTCCAACTGATTGTTATATTTGCAAAAACTATTGGCAATAAATCGGCAATTTTTTTTCTATTGCCGATACTCACGAAAACTGCCGATTATTACCGATGCCGTTGCCGATAAATCGGCGCATCCCTAATTATAATTTTTTAATTTTCAACAAATATACAAAAACAGTTCACTTCCTAAAAATCATGGCAAGATTTGTTATCAACCCAACCAAAGCCAAATGTTTACTTGTTACTCTCTCCCGAGTAATAATGAAACGAATACTAAAAGTCTTGTTTGGTCTGATTTAATTAAGCTTGGCTTAGGCTTACAAATATATATATATATTCATGAATTTTAATTATTACGAACCACGCGAGTTCATATTGGACTCGGTGCTATTTAAACTACAACAGCATCATAAACATTAAATTTCACAGCACAATTTGTACCAAAAACAATATATTGCCTCATCGCATCATTCACAAAATTATTCGCACATAAAAAGTATAACAATCCTTAACATAAAGTAGTAGCCATGGAAACTTGGGGGGTGGGTTCATGGTACACACACCCCTTTGTTTTTTATTAAACATATTTTAAAATTGCAGGTAGTTTTTGTAGTTTGTATCACAAAATAGCCACCCTTCGAAACTTTGATACAGATCGTAAACCCTGCGTTTCCAAAATCATGGTTCTACATGCATGGCTTAACGCTGACACAACAAACGAGCCGAGACTATTTTCCAACACGACTCCATAACAATCACCCTGGGGCACTTCAACAGCGACTCCGCCAAGTGTTAGCTATTTAATCACAATGGCACCAGTCGAAAAGTATACCAGTTATCGTCACCGTAACAAACGGTAACTTAACCGGCAGAGATGTGCGGTCTCGGTCAAAAACCAAAACCCGAGACCCGACAGCCGACACCTAGACTGTTTGGTCTCGGTCTCGGTCAATTTTTGACCGTTACCGAGCATAAAAATAAAATTTTTTTCTCACAAAAGTTTCGAATGTTTTTTTTCGTACTTTTATGTCACTCTAGTATAATAAGATGTTACATCTGCTCAGAATTTATAATATTAAACACAAAGATCTTTGAAAAATTTGCTAGTAACAATATTAATACTAAAAACAGCAAAAAATTTATAGTCAAAAATCAATAAATACAACTGACGTCCGTTCATTGTGAACGTTGAGCAGAAAAAATATAACGGGTACTTGTCTTTCTCCTTTGGTCTCGGGTTTGAAACGTACCGAGACTCAAAAAACCGAAACCGAGACCAAGACCGAGACCGCACATCCCTGTGAACCCGGTGACTCTGCCAACCAACAACTTCTGTTTATACACATCAAAACTGAAAGCTAAAACTACATTTTCGCCATCCCTAATTTCATAAATAGCAAATTTTAGCAAAAAATCTGCTAAAATGCAAAAAAAAATTGCGAAAAACTGTAAATTTTGACCTTTCGAATTTAATGATGGTATTTTTCTTAAAACACCGACCAATCATCTCAAATCGACCAGGTTGATCCCAGGGCATTAAGCTAGCGAAATACCTCGACTTACCGATCTCATGTTCCGTTCTGATTTCATACCCTAATCTGATTTGCTAACTCATACACGGTTAACAGGTGGTCTTCATTAATTATTTAATAAATTGAAAAATACGAAGATACCAAAATAACTACGAAATATATATTTTTCAAAGTTAACAGGCTCACAGGCCATCATCATCATCATACGTCATTCGGCGTATTATGGCCGTGGTAAGCGCTCCCAAACATCCCAGTTGGAAAGAGATGGATGCCTTAACTAAAATGGGTCCGGGGTTGAAAGACAAAATCAATTTGAAACCTTTTCTAGAACCGAAGCTAAAATTAATCGAATAGTTGGAGTCCAAACACATTCGCTATGCGTTTCGTTCGTTTCGTTTGCGGATTTGTGTCAATTGGTACATTTGCAACCGATGTATGAACCAGCTCAACATCGCTTACAAATCGAACCTATTTTTAATCAACCCGGGTCGAAGTCTTCAGAATCAAAAACAGGCTCTCAATAACTCAAAGAGGTGGATCGTGGGAAGGTTTATTTCCGTGAAGTCTACCTCCACCCTTTCGTATCATTCACGTGTGTTAATTTTGAAACGCCGTCACATGATGCGACCGTATATTAATTTACCGGATACCGGAACCGGATACGGATATCGAATTTTTAACGGAAACGCAACCGGATACGGATATCGAATTTTTACCGGAAACGGAACCGGATACGGTTTACCGGAAATGGAACCGGATATTATATGTGTTAAAATTATTTATTTTTTCGTCGCATTATTAGCGTGCTTAATGTTCGTGTCTGTTATATGCTTTATAATTGCTGCTAATAAACAGAAATTAATTCTGACGTAATTAACTTCTTGACTTGGCCAGAGAAATGTTATCGCAGCAAGATGTTACAGACGCTCACTTGTACAAAAAGCAACTTTATAATATTCGGCACCACAACCGTAAATATCCGGTAGGTTTATACCGAAAACCGTAGCCGGATATCGCTATCCGGTCGTTCCTTGCGTCGTTCGCTCGAATCGAATATTCCTTATATTCGTATTCAGTATGTACCTTAACCTTGTACCTCAAAAGGCGAACCAGTCTTAAATCCCTACAATTTTTCCGGATTGGTCCCTGGTTCAAACAGTGGCAACCACAAAACTTATTCGGCAATTAACCACAACATTACAAAATACAGCGTACGTACTCTCATAGAACGGACATCTACTGACATACTTTATGTTAGTAAAAAAAGCAAACTTCACACATATATTACAGAATAATACCCCAAGAGTGCATGATACAAGAGTGTGCAACACTTGGGGTTCCGCCTGGTACAAAATGTACCACTGGCCGTTGCATTTTTGGCAGACTCCCCTTGTTTATAGGTTGGGGGTCGCTGTCACATGCAATACCCCTAAATTAAACTATTAGCGGATCATTTTATGTTGCCGGATACATAAAGTGTCATGGTTCACAGCGGTTGTACCCCCCTCTAAATAAAGGTGGGCTCGGCCGAAACCGCAACGCGTGCCGAGTACATTCATTTCTACACAGAATGTACCCAGTTGAATACTCTTGTTAAAGTATGCATCGTCCGCTCTTGATAATAACAATGGACATTAAATAATATAAAATTCTTAACTTTTCTCAATCAAAAATTCTACCAACACTTTCTTCACACCCCAGGTTATTTGTCCATTGAACGTTAACGCGATGCAAACAGCGCAGTTTGCAATATTTGCAACTGCAATACCAACTTCAACGCAATGAAGCAGTACTGCAACATTCAATATTGGTTGCGCATTAAATTCGTTCTATCACTTGTTTGCATAAAATTATATCTGCAATAGCTCAAACGATGCTTAAATTACATGGAATCCAAACTTTATTAAGGTAATAATTAGGATCGTACGAGCTTACACTAAACTTGCGAATCATGAGACCACCAATGAAAACGAAACCGCCTTTAGCCATGTAAATATCGGACCACACTCTGTTGTATGTTTACAATCAAAATATCACATACCTCAGCGGATAGCTATACAAACGCCGGATCCTTCAAAAAGCTGGGAGACGACCAAACCTACCGGGTAATCAACAAATATTCTCAAAAAATAACACACAAAACGACACAATAATAATAATAACAACAATAATTATAATAATAATAATAATAATAATAATAATTAATATACAGTCCGTATGTACAATGTAGGATTTTAGGTCAGACAACAGTTTACTCAAACATCCAATGTGATAGAAACATATATTCAACAAAGATAAATACAAACAAAATACTAACAATTCAGCTATATACAGATCACGCAATCTTCAAAAACATGATAGTGCTCCTAAATATGATTCGCAATTCGGCTATTCTAAAATGCAAATGACCTTACGCATCTGGGATGTATAATTTCAAAAATTCAGTTTCAAATCCTCATAAGCTCATTTTGGTTCATTACGTTTTACACCATTAGCTATGTAATTTTCGCTCTTTCTTGTTCGCGCATATGCTTTGTTAGACAACTACTGATGAAATTAATTAAAAATTGAATTTGATTGTTTGACTAATTGGCTTGGTTGTAGATTCCCAATTTCCAAGCAGAGTCTAGCGTGGTTTGGCCTACCTAAATGCTCCAAAAACCATCTAAGGTCAAACGAAATTCACACTAACAATTTACCATTCAGTCCAAAATAAGATCTGTCTCAAAATTAAGAATTTTTTCATTAATTTATAACTTCCTATCAGCTGCTCGAACTATCGCTAATAATGTGTCTCACTAAGCATTTCAGGACGAATGATCGAATAAGATGCCCCCTTCTATCGGTAGCGCTACAGTACATCAATATTGAAAAATCAACATCTCTATCGAGCCAGCTTGCCAATAATAGAGGCACACATCTCAAAAAATTGCATAGAATGCGGTGTAATACCGTTACACTCATCTGCAGTTGTCCCATCACTTGCGACAGCAGAACCTAACAAACCTGCGCCGCCACCGCCAGCAACAGGCAACGAATTAGCACGCGATTTACGGAGTGAAGGTCGTTGAGCAACCGATACCGACGCGTGCCGGGGACCCAAGCCACAACAAATGCCACAAGTTTCTTGACCGCCTGAAAAAATACACCTCCCTGAGAGATAACTTCGCACCTTCAACCAATAATATCACTGGCTCTTGTATACTTTTCGTAACGTTTAGGATTAAGGCTTAGGTTAAGACAACGATTCGGGAAAGTTGGGATTATGCTTGGCAAAGGTAAACCCGGTCCTAAGCTAAGCTTAAGCGTATGGTGCAAGTGTATAAAAGCCCATATAATCAGATCTCTAAATACCGCCACACATAGCACAATCATTGAAAAGCTACTGGCTTAAACCTTATTAACACGGTGCAAAATTTTGCAGTTCGTGCCATTAAAGTAAATGCGCACGTGTGAAAGCAGTTATAAGCCGCTTGAATTTCATGCAAATGCATTTTGACAGTCCAATCGAGAATGGCTGAGCGATACTTTTATGGATGCCATTGCAGTAGTCTGCACAATATTCATATAAATTTATGCCAAGATACAGAATGAAAGTGATGTTTCCGAGCAAATGCCTGCAGCTGCAACTATTTCGTGCACGTTTTAGTTGCGGGTTCTCGCTGTAAAAACTTGCACGTGTGAATATGAGTTTTAGCCAGTTAACTGTGGCGGCTACTATTGTCTGAAGCACTTACAATCACAGTCGTCCACTAAGTTTTTGAAATCCAACAAATAGCTCTTGTTATCAACCATATACAACTGAAGGCTCATTTTGCTTTGTCCCTAAAATTCAACAAAACACAAAGACGTTAATTTAATTGCCAAACCACACCCAATCAACCAAATCTACCGTACATCAAACCTCAGTTCTGTCTAAAATGTAATCATTAACACAACCGCAGTAAAACTACATCTGCCCCAAGGACCCATGTGCAAGGATGGGCGGTCTCGGGTAAAAACCGAGACCGAGGCTGAAACCGAGACCAAGATCAGACTACAGAAACCGATCATGAATAGCCTCGGTCTCGGTCAATTTTTGGTCATCATCGAAAAAAATTAAAATTTTCAAAATAAATCTTGGTATGTTTGCGCGACTACAGCCAAAACTTACACAATTCGGTCGATTAATTTTGAGCTTTCGACGAACAATCACGTGATACGGTGATACTATTTTCCATTCCTGAAACCACAAATTATACTGTAGATTGACAGATAACCATATAGACAGATAGACAGATATAGATATGTAGATGTCAATAACAAAGAGTTTGACGTACTTAGACACAATCTGATCCGTTACACAGCTCCTTAAAACTTATAAACTAATGATAATTTATACACCTGTATAAGAAATGTGCGCTGAGAACTGATATAAACACCGACTGTAATGAGCGTTAACAGAACTGCCTGCAAATTTCGCACATAATTGCAAAAACACATTTTAAACGATAAAAAATAGCAATTCCAATTAGGATTGTATACCTGCAATCACAATCGGAACTGGTTTTATATCAAATTCTACTCGGAATCGAAATTTTTTTCGCACCACCACTTTCAGCGTTTACAAAACTTTCAAACCAGGGAGAGATTTTCGAGTAAGGTGGGCTAAACCTTGGAGAATTGGTCGACAATGGGAGGAAGTAAGCCATGTGGAGAGGAAGCCTACCTACACCCACTAGCGAAACGCCAGATAACGATTAGTTTTCAGCGGCATTTCAGAAATCACAATTGCGTACTGTTAGCACAGAAAGGAAACTTACGAAATCTAAGCTACTCATTGCACGGAAGACTTCAAACATAATATCACCTGGGCGACTTTGGGATCTGATTCCTTAAATAAAAAAAGACATTGAGAATCATGAAAAGTTTTCGAACAATTATTATTTTAAAATCCTCATACATTCAACGTTATTCTCAAAAACGAAACAACATTTACGTACATATTTCCAGTGTCAAATATCCCTATAGCCGTTACTTGCCTCAAAATTTTCAATACCGAAAAACAATCTAAACGGTTTATAACAATCAAAAATTCAAAATTTTTTCAAAACCCTTTTCAAAGCATTGCCAAAAAGTAAAAATGTGTCTCAGTCATTTTACGCAGTTCGCTATAATATTACAGGTAACCAAACGTACCCAAGTGCCACTTTGCTCTTTTCGGCATACGTGTTCCACTGCCTTCGGTTTTGACTGGCGGAGGTTGTAGCACATCAAGGGTCGGTGTGACATTTTTGATCGCTTAAATACAAATTGAAAACAGCACATGTTATATGCTTATATTTATATATAATATATATGTGTATGTATATATATAAAAACAGGCGATGAATGGTATTTCCAACTATTGTAATTTAAGCCGTACTGCACACTACCGACAGGTTTCACTATATTCTTGAAGCAGTGAATACAAATTGTTCAAAATGAGCTAATTGCTTGCCAGTGTTACAGGTATATATGCTACAGTGGGATCTTTCAGATTCACAATTACCGTGAGTATTCATAACTATCGATAGCTGCTACACACATTTGTAAATATGACTCTGAACGCGATACATCCAAGTGCAAAATAGCCAAAATCGCAAGAGAAATGCAAGGTGCCAAACTTCCACAAGCGCTGGCAGATCCAAACGCGGCCGCCATTTTGCATTAAGGATTACTACTAAAAATGGTGTTTGGTTTCTAGCTCGGGTCGTTCGATAGTTTTTTTTCACTATTTCTATCTCTCGCGATGCCCCCTTTCAAAAATTTGTAGATCCGCCAGTGTTTTACAGTTGGGCATTTTCAATCATAATATAACAAAATAACCCACAGCATATTATTATAAACGTCAATGTGCTCCAGATGCAATTGTTTAATTAATTTTGTTTTTTAACTCTGGTACCGCAACACAATTAGATTAACGTAATATACGAGACACCACGTATTATAAACTGACCTGGCATTTTTTCTGGATGCCGATGCTAAAAAGATAAGAAAACAATTCTCAAAAGTAAACAATCGAATCACGATGATTTGAAGGCTACTTTTCCTTCTAATTCACTTAGAACAGATTCGCTTTTTCCTACTCAAATTAAGTTCAGACTAGTTTCGCTTTAAAATACTTAAAACAAGTAGCTATGTAACCTCTAAAGTATAGTACCTTCATATTTACATTTTTATATGAAACACTTACACTTGCGTCCGAAACCAGTGGAGCATTATAGAACTCGTCAATACTGAGTCTTGAAGCTACAATGATCAAATACAACACAAAAACATTAAATGCGCTGGCAAATTTGCAACCTAAACCCGGATTCTCACATGTATGTAGCACATATCATCAGTTGGTGATAGGTCCGGTAACTTTGGAACCAGCTGATCGTGAGGTTCGAAATTCAGCACATTGTTCGCGTTTGATTTGCCTTACTTCTGTATCCATTTTGAGATCAGCAATTCCAGATGTTCGTCAGTTTGAAAACCTACTGCTAACTGATGATAGGTACTATACGCATTTAACAATATGGGCGCTCTCGTTGTTATTTTTCACTTAAATCGCTTGTCCAAAAGAATTAGCAATTCAGCTTAGTATGCGTATTAAACCTCAAAATCTACCAAACTGTATTCAACTCTGGCATCTATTTCACCCTTGAAAAACAAACCGCAAATTTTCATCACGCATTAGTCATCTTATTAACAAAAAGTGGTACTACAGTTCTGAAAATTTTGAAACTCAAATAATTTCAAGCGTTGGTATCAAACGGTTTATCTTAGTTTCAGTTTCATTTTTGTCATTGATATTCCGGCCGATGTTACTTTTAGGTCCGTCCCATTATCTGGTAGGACTACTCTATGAATGGGCTTAGATTGGCGAATATGTTGTTTGTTTAGGCTTATGTTAGCATTTTCCAACGCTTACATTTAAGCTTATTGACCGTAGCGAAACTCCGAGCGAAGCTCGGAGTTTTGAGAAGCGTTTTATACTTTGTAGTCTGAGGTCGAAAGGTGGATGTCCGTCCGTCCGTCTGTCCGTCTGCTCGTCTGTCCGTCCGAAAAGAATCTCAGGAACGGCTGAACCGATTTTGATAAACTTTTTTGTTTGAAAGCCAATTATCCTGGGGTGTTAACCGCGCATTGGGGTTTCAAAATTTTAAGCCGTTTATTAGCTACAGGCTAATTTGCGTAATTAATTAAGCGTAAATTAGGACTTTCTACATTATTCCACTAATTATTACAGTTATGAGCAATCTAATTTCAACATTAAACGGTTTTTGGATGCGAGGAATTTGAATAAATTGTTTATAGACCTCCAAAACCGATAATTAAATAGTTACCTATAACTAATTTGCTTATTAGCTTAACTGCTTACGTGTGTTCGAGCTTCGCTCAATACATGTAGTCCCACTACGACTGGTTAATATGCTTAATCTACAGTTACGGCCCTGTTAGTAAAATTGGCCGAAATTTACATATAACTGCGCAAGAGTAATATATCGAACAATAATCGTTTTACTTTCATCAGCGAGTCTTCGGTCCACAATAAGATTGTACGCAATCACAAGTTGATTATGAGGATCACCGCTTAACAAAGCGTACTGAATGTCTTCAGCAGTAACGCCAAATTTCTGTAATAAGACAAAACCATAAATGGCTGATATTTTTTATGGTTCGCGCAAACAACAAGGAGGTCAAAAGTCAATTTTCAACTAATCACGTTGTAGTGTATAAAACTGTACCAATTTTATACCATCCACTTAGATTCGGTTCGCACGGAAGCCCAGTTGACACAAGCTCAAATACAAGGCCAAAGTCTAGCTGTTTCAGGAGTCAAACCCCGTTTGTGTTACCATAAAGTGGTTTCTCACTATTTTCAGTTTGTAACAAAAAACCACCCCTTCAAAAATATTATAGAACGTAATCCTCGTTCCAAGATCCTGGCTCCGTCCATGCGCAAATAGACAGAGTGCTATTCAAACGAAACTTGATGAAAACAGGAATCGAAATTATATATACCGGAATCAGAACAATGAATTCTCAAACTCATACTATTTTCTTACAAGGCGAACCCTATGATATTTGCATGCACCACTGTAATATATTTGTTTCCGAATGTTCTGTGTAGCATATCATGTTTTATAATATAAACAGTTCGTATGCGCATGTTATCCACAATTTAATAACACAATCATTACTTAACAAAATTCCCATTCCAATTCTGATATCTAAATTCTTGCCGGAATCAGAATTTCGTTTGTATCTCCAATTATGTACTCCAGTCTACCTAGTTAAGTAAGTATGTAATAGTAATGAACGTTACCATGTCCAAAAACAATTGACTAACCTCACAAACTTCGCTAATTGCAACTAAATCAACCACAGACGCGTCTTCTTCGCGTTCAGGAGGGAATAAATACGCCGCAAGATCGATTTTGAACCATGGATGCTCGCTGAAACAAAGATACCTATATGCATGTATTTTTAAAACTATATTTTAAATTTAATTGAAATTAAGCCGGCAAATGAGAACCCTAACATAAACAAATAAATTAAACTCATATTCACCGAACAATGAATATCACCGTAAAATATAAATGATTATGTACCACGACGCTGTAGTTCATAAACAATATAGCTGGCCTCTGCCTGCTCCTTATTCGTCTAGGGAGATTTGGGCCCTAGGTTGTACGTGCTAATGTTTAAATAGTAAGAAGCGGTTCCCCATTATGAAGTTTTCAATATTATACGTTACATACCATACTTGTGCTTTGTGCTAAACTATCAAAAAATAAACGGGGCATTTAGTCAATACTATTGCACTAACACAATTCGAGGGCATATTCATAACTGGGTACTACAACCAGAGGTCAATCACCTGCTGCAGCATAAAAAGACCTCATTGTCCAGCAGCAATTCTGCCGGAGACTCCGGCAATTTCAGTAATGAAATTTTTTGTAATTTTACAACAGTTGTATGCTTCAGCGAGTTGATTTCTACCATCCGGGCAATTTTAAAAGCTTTAATTTCAGATGCCATAAAAAGGTTTTGCACGACTTTCTGCTAATTGTTGCAAACTATTGTTATAATTTACAAATTCAACATTATCGTGACGAGCTAATTTTGCTTTACCTCCGGCTCCGGTTGCGGCAAAATTAATTGATCTCCGCTCCGGTTTTTTTTCATGTCCGGTTGCATCTATTTAATAGTAATACAGATGCCAAATATTGTTTAGTACCCTAACACAATCAATCTTACATAATATCTTTGACAGTCGCTCGTTTCATTGGATCAACTTGTAGCATATGCACGAGTAGACTCACAACTTGTTTGTTCAAGTATTCGGGAATAGGAAACACACCAGCTAAAACAATTACAGGCACTTTAAAATTCAAAATCGTTAGACTTTAAATACTTCAAAACTATTAAAAGAATACATGAAAAAACACTAAGCGACTTCCTTCATGAAATAACAACGCAATTCCGTATGCTAATAGGATCTGAACTATACCGAAAACAGAACAGCCGTTTGGTACTACAATAATCAAATTGGGATCGGAACTAGTTTTGAATCGCAATTACTAAAATCGAAATTTCAATATTGAACCCTGAGGTATATTTTATCTTACATTTGATTTTTCGAAACAGCGTTGACACGTGTTCATCATCAAATGGCAGCGTGCCGCATAGCAATGCATACAAAATGACACCACAAGACCAAATATCAACTTCTGGACCCGCATAGAATCTAAACCAAAATTATTTCATTTCAAATGGCAATAAAAATTTTGTAAAAACCAATCATTTTCGAGCGTGGGTTTCCTGCAAGCAGAAAAACCTTTATTGCTTAATCAGGAATTTGCACCGACAACTTCTTTAACTACATACATGCTACTTCCTGGCAGCTTTGTGTTTTGATATTTTGTTTTCTGTGATTAGAAAGCATACAAAACAAAAACATTTTAGCCAATGTTTTAGTGATAGCCGACTAACCAGGCGTCATTTTTGTGGGTATTAAAATTTTGCATAAACAAATACAATACGTTAAAAAATTTTGCCTCAAGCAGGACCATTTTATTATGAAAATCAACCCTTAACGATGGCACGCTGAATGTAAGCTCAGCCTGCCCAAAAATGTCTCAGCACAATTACAAATAAACAAAATGGCAATATTGAAAAACCAAATCTTACAAAAACAAGGCAAGGCTTAACCGATTAGAATACACCTACTTTCCAGAAATAACTTCCGGAGCGGCATAATTCGGACTGCCACAACTGGTGCGCAGGAATTCACCATCAAGCATAATGTTTGACAGGCCTGCAAAAATTATAATACTGTCATAAAAACGTAGCTACACAGTAGTATCAGTTAATTTTACTGCATTCAATTGTTTATCAATTGTACACCAAGGCAAAAATTACTCTTACAATCATCGTCCACCAATCATTTTACGCCAACGAATAACTGTCGAGTTTCACACAAAAATTTCACAAAAATTAAATTCTAAACAAGCAAACAAAACATATATAAGGATGATTATGTATGTGTGCAAATAGTCGCTCACTATATTCTGAAATACAAGCCGCCTTATGAGCCGTCAGATACAACCCTCACAGACTATTCCCGAAACCGCATTTTATGTAATTATATATAATTTTAGAAAAAGTAAAACTGATCATTTTTTAAAAAGCCAACTAACCAAAATCAGCTATTTTAACATTTGATCGATCGTCGAGCAGTAAATTTTCAGGCTTCAAATCGCGATGTACAACCATATGTCGATGACAATAGTCAACACCTGAGATTATTTGTTGAAAAAACCGCCGCGCTTCACTTTCTTTTAGCTAAAAAATTCATGTGATCAAAACAGTAACTGTGTAGCATACAACTTGCTACTATTTATGCTCTTCGCTTTCGTTTATTATCTATTACGATAATAATTCTACTTCACAAAACAAAAATTTTGCAACGGTTGCCGTGGCGCTCGAAAACACAAAATACTGATTACCGGTCCGCTGGTCGCAACTCTTCTCTAAGTTAATATTGCACATATATGCATCCTTACACGTACCTTTCCATGTTTGACAATATAATCGAACAACTCGCCTCCACTCACATATTCCATTATCATAAAAATATCTGTGGGTGTACTGATCACTTGGTACCTAAAGCATCAATAAGCGACTAAAAATACAGAGTTAACCTATTTCCAATAATGGCACTCAGCCAACATCTTGCATGTGTTAAATGTATATATCGTCGATTTAACAGCGAAGCACTGCACGTTAAAACCACTAACGAACAAAACATAAGACAGTAGATGTTCAGGTTTGTTTAACCCACTTGAAATAAGCGATTTCAACTATCTACAGCCAACATACTAAGTAGGATACTCAACGCAACAATTCCTACTAAACTATAAACTTACAGTCTGATAATATGACGATGATTAAACAGTCGCAGGTTTTGTATCTCGCGTCTAATTTTGCTGACCACATCAAGCGTTTTGATTTTGTTTCTATTCATTATTTTCACAGCAACCAAATGACCGGTTGTTTCGTGTTTTCCAACTACAAAACAAGCAGTAACACTGCATATATTGCAAGTCCACTTCGAAAACAGTCTTATATAATACAAAGGTGCGACCGAATATCCGGATCCGGCTCTAGCTTCAGCAAAAAATCGACATCTGACTCCGGTATTCTAGCTCGCTGGATGTTTTCCAAAAACTTCAAAACATGAAACTGATTGACCTAGATTGACTTACTTCTATATACATGTTTATTCTGTCATACATGTGCTGGAAATGTTTGCATGCGCTTTACGCTTACCTATTTTCTTTAGTTGAGGACATGTGTGCGACATACCTGGCCTTGCACTATCAGGATATTTCGGCATTAACGGCTGCGTTGCATTAAGCAGGTGTTTTCTTACCGGGTAACAGCGCTTATTGCTTCCAACAATTCATTTATATACACAGTTGACAACTGCTTCCTACATGGAGTTTACAAGGAAGTGCTGTCAGTCGTTCTAATATTTTTTGTACTGTTATCATGAAAAAACGCCGCATTTTTCAATATAAATCAAAAGCTAGCGCTGGTGTTGTTTGCAAACAGTTTTTTGAGAATATAAACATTGCATTGGCGAGCTTTAAAACACTGATCTGAATTTGTGTATATTGGTCAATGTTAGTGTTACTATAGTACACTATCGTCAACGAAATTATTATCCGGTTCCGGCTCCCATGAATGGGCGGTCTCGGAGACCGAGACCTGACTACCAAGACCGTCCATGAAGTCTTGGTGTCGGTCAGCACACTGATGTTTGGCAGTGTCAGCTATTTACGTATGTATCAAAGTGCAACAGTCACTCCGGTTCCGGTACAGAAGTCCGGTATTTTTCAGTATCCGGTTAAGGTATCAAATCCGGTAGTACGTACTGAAAATTTTTCTAATTTGAATTTTTTCAAAAAACTGGGGCACATCCTAACATTTTCTAAAATTTTTAATTGTGTATTGCCACATTTACAATTACTGGTCATATATACCATACAACTCTATATGTAGGACTGTCACTTGCTACAGTATGAATTCTGAATGTACGTAACAATTATTTCGGAAATTGCTGATAGAACAGAACGCTAAAAGTGGAAACCCGGGGTATTTTTATTCTGCAAATCCGGCATTGTTTCCATTTTCTAATTACGGGTACGGTATTTGGTTCCCGCTGCACCCTGGTATATATGATCACGTATACAAATGAATCATTAGTAAAGCACCTATGACTAGCAGCACACTTACTTTATTATAGCATGGTTGTTCACGCGATCATATTCACAATCAGGGTATAAATAGTATGCAGCATAAAACAAGGCATAAAACAGAAAAACTCAGCATTTGATTGTGAGGCGGCGTGGCTCAGTGGCTAGCGCACTGGCGTGATAATATGTCACCCGAGTTCGAAAAATCCTGGGAACGTCCCTCATTTTCAGCTGCTGAGCAATCAGAGCTAAAACCGTCGTATCCTAGCCTACACAACTTATCGTAGCCGGCAACATACGGTCGACAAATAGTCGACAATAAAATTAGTTGGACACGCGGGCAGCGAGGTTCAGTAGTAACGGCGCCTGCCTGACACAAAGAAGGTCGCTAGTTCGAAACCACCAGTAACCAGCTTTTCCAGCTAGTTAGTTAAAAGGTCTGAAGTCCTGGTTCCTACCTAGACTGACAACCGGTTTGTTATTCATTTTACCTTTGACCTTTCCAAACGTTCCAACTCCAAGTGTGTCACCCAACACGTAGTGGCCAATAGAAATTCTGGGCTTGGCTTCATGCATCGTTTTGAGTTAATACTGTTTTTATACAAAGTAAACTAAATGAGAAACAAAGAGCACAATGTACAAACTTAAAATTAACTAGGTATATGTATGTAAATTTCTCATTAACCAAATCTGTCTAAAACATTCGGACCTTTCTAAAAGAAAACACAAAATTTCAGTTTTCTAATAAGTAAACGGGTTCAAAAAAGTTTGCTAAAATGAACGCTGAACGACAAATTTATGAAAAACTTTTTTACAGTTACATTTCAACATTTTGTGAATTCATTGTGCTTCTATACGCACGCAGGGAAATTAATTAAATAGCGTGGATCAGCAATGAAATACAAAATTGAAACAGAAGTGCCTCAAATCTTTTACAGAATGTTATTCAGTCCAATAATTCTAGCAACCATGGATATCTTCTGTTAGTTACTATTAAACTAGCTATATAGTTATTTATGTCAGCACAATATTAGTCAATTATTTTATTTTGATGTTATAATCCATGTTGTTATTTTAACGACCCACATACGTATTTTGGACAACGTTCTACCACAAACCGTATTGAAAATTTCTTACAAAGTAACTTCAATTAATTTGCAACAACGATAAATAAGAAACGATACTGCCTTTAACAGTTAAACAAAAAAAGGGCAACACA
The DNA here is from genome assembly GCA_030248215.1 of Enoplolaimus lenunculus. Lineage (NCBI taxonomy): Eukaryota > Metazoa > Nematoda > Enoplea > Enoplida > Thoracostomopsidae > Enoplolaimus > Enoplolaimus lenunculus. The sequence continues at coordinate 446,500 of JASANG010000932.1, read as the reverse complement.
TCATTGATTACTGAAGGCCAGCAATTGAAGATAATGCGAAAAACCATAGTTTTTAAGCTTTTTGCACAAAACGACGGAATTAACTGCAACTTCTGTGTAATTTCAAGATTATTCTAAATGTTATCTATTCCACAACTGCGTTTCACCAACTTCCAATAGAGCGCCGTCCAACGTCTGTCGCATTTTTCGTATGCACACGTCGATTGATCTCCAAAGCAAACATCAACTTCGCCTCGACTTAATTTATTGCAGGATTTGTCCCGTTTAAGACGTTTGACAGCAATTGAGCAGGTTCCAAATTTATGAACACAAGCTTAACCCCTTCTCACATTGAGTTGCCTATAGGCAACTAATCGCCGTATATATACGTTAAATAAAGTATATCGCACCGTGTTTAACAATTGCAACACGTATACATAGTACTAAATCACCACAAGATGTGAGAGCCCTCTGGGGCTCGAGCATCAAGCTCCTATATAGCTGAGTGGTGATGGTATACGCCTCCCACTCCCGTCACCGGAGTTCGAATCCTAGCATAAAAGTAGGTCTCAGGGGAAATAGAAAATATTCATGTGAGAAGGGGTTAATAAAGCAATATTTCATTTGATAAAGCTGTTATGCGGGATTCACGTTATAACCGGGGCATGCGGGACACGGTTTGTCCCATGTTGATTCGACGTCAACGTTAAAATTCGAGCACTCATATCGGGCGAACAGACAAAACTCGAATGTCATATGACATTTACTTACAAACCACCGCTTTCAGAAGATCAATGTGTACAAACGTCGGTATGTCACGTGATGCTGAGTGACATTTATGCGAATATCATATGATATTCCAAAATTACAATGAATATCATGTGATATTCAGCGGGACAGTGTAATCTTAGGGTGCTAATAAATTAATGGAAAGTCGGTCGGCAGAGGCTCAGCTGTGCTTAAAATACCAAATACACGTCTGCAAATTCATTTCCGACACAAAACCGCTTAGAAAATGTGTCGTAATTCAAAAATCCAAATTTCAAATTCTAGTATCATATGATATTCAATAGGACAACTTGGTTATGTTATATCAAGTATGCAGACATTTGAAAATATATCATGTGATATTCGCTGACAATACGTCGAATATCATATGATATTGAAGGACAAAAGGTGAACGACACATGATAATAGCAGACAAATTTGTATTTTTGAATACAATATGGGGTCTATAAGCTTACAAAATGTTACCCAAAAATCTAATACGGATAAAACGTGTCCCAAGCTGCCCCGTTTATAACGTGAACCCCGCATTAGTGTTTGCGGCACCGTATCGCAAAGCGGTTGTGAAAAATTTGTTGATAATTTGAAGAGAAATCAGATTTAAGGCACAAAGAGGCAGCCAAATTGAAGCATGAAGTTTCAGATAGGGGAAGATATCAGCACCTTTCTGGCAATTTGCACGAACAATCAATGGTCGTTGACCAGCGTTCATCGGAATCGGAAGGCGAAAAATTACAGTTATAATATCAAAGAAAATAATTTTGAACGTATAATGTATGTGATAGCATGACCGCTATGTGGTCTTTCCTCGAGGTTTGTCATCATCCAATTTGTATAGCGTGATTTACTCACACACTGCAAAAAATAGTGAGTCAAAATGACTCTCTTCGAAATAGGCTTTTCCAAACTACACAAACTGAGTCAAAATTCGACTCCGCCCTGAGTCAAATTCCACTCAAATTGACTCTGGCGGAGTCGAATTTTGACTCCGTTTGTGTAGTCAGGAAAAGCCTATTTCGGAGAGAGTCAATTTGACTCACCATTTTTTGCAGTGCAGCCTACTCAATTTCAAATGCGGTAATTCTACCGGAGCATATGTCATGGTAATAACTGTCCCGTAGAGAAACTTTCCGACCGCGCAGTTTTTACCGTAAATGTTGGTAGCCCGAACAATTTCAACTGGTGAAAACAGTTTTCTCGTTCAGTTTTTACATATAAAATCCTAGAATAAAGCCATGGTATTTGAAATTTTTATTCTTCTTCCCGTTTCTAAATTGAACTTTTTTTATGTTTTGTATATATGTTTAGTGGCCCATGAATAGAACAGGGGCGGAACAGTAGTATAAGCATATTCGTATTCCTAAGCTTAAGCAAAAAGGTTTAAGTCTAAAAAGCTTAAACTTACTCTATTACAGCCCCTCCGGAAAACCATCCGGCCCTGTTCTATACATGGACCTGTTTAGTTTGCAACATTAAGGTCAGTTTTATTTCATAAATACGCAATACTGTGAAAAATAAAACCAGAAGCTTTCATTCGTAAACACAAGTGGCCTGTAGCCAAAACGAAGCAAAGAGGTGTGGGGTGTTAGATTTTTATACAAAAATCTGTTTTACCCTGGCAAACGTTTGGTTTCACCTGCCCTGCCAAAAATTGTGAGTCAAATTGACTCTCTCTGAAATAGGCTCTACGGGACTACGCAGTTTGAGTCAAATTCAGCACCGCCAGACTCAAATGTGCGAATCAATGAATCGAATTTGTCTCTGGCGGAGTTGAATATTCTCAATTGAGAATAACAACTATATATCATCAATTAGTAATAGGTTTTCAAATTCACTAACTATTGCAGCTGTTGAACTAAAAATTAGTACAGGAACAGAGCAAATCATATGCGAAAAATGTGCTGAATTTTAATGAAAGATACAAGACCTATCATCAGCTGGTGATAGGCACTACACATGTTTGAGAATATGGGCCTAAGTCTAAACTTAAGCGAAAAACAGTCTAAAATCTAAAATCCTACTCTATTGCAGTCGTGCGAGACGGTGCTAAAAGTACCATTGCCCGAAACAGTCATATAGTAGGATTAGGTTTAATGAAACTTGCACTGCTTGACATAGACTTACGAACAAGGTTCAGGTTTTAGAAATAGGCTTTAAATAAAAGCGTTACACAGCAAAAAATGGTTAGTCAAATTGACTCTTTCCGAAATGGGCTTTTCGGTACTACACAAGCTGAGTCAAATTAACCAGCGCCAAAGTCAAGCTCTACTCACTGAGCAACTCGGATGAGGCGAATTTGACTCTGGCGGAGTTGAATTTATCTCAGTTTCTGTAGTTCAGATAAGTCTATTCGAAGAGAGTCAATTTGACTAACCATTTTTTGCAGTGTACGCTCAGTACATATTCACTGTAAATTCCCGCGAATTGATTTTAACTAAAAATAAGTTTTATCACTCAGACTGAGTTAGAACTATCAGAACTCAATATTGTGAGTTGATCGAACTCATTCTGAGTTAACTCATCAACTTTTACCCGGAAGTATATCAACTGGAGAGTGAAAATTAACTCCACTCAGAGTGACTTTACTGTTATTAACTCAGAAATACACTCGCTACACTGCAAAAAATGGTGAGTCAAATTGACTCCCTCCGAAATAGGCTCTACGGGACTACACAAACTGTGTCAAAATTCGACTCCACCAGAGTCAAACGTGCGATTTAGCGAGTCAAATTTGACTCTATTGGAGTCTAATTTGGCTCAGTTTGTGTAGTCCCGTAGAGCTTATTTCGGAGAGAGTCAGTTTGACTCACCATTTTTTGCAGTGTAGATGAGTTAATTATTCAACTCATTGGAAATTTACAGTGTTTTATACTGACCCAATTGTATTAATTTTCAAAACGAATCAATATACCCGCTTGATTGAAGCGACGATACAATAATATAAACAAACCATTCAGTAACAAAAATCACTGCAGTGATAATTTTCCAATTTTTCGGTCCGCCCAACTCTGCGTTGCCAAAAATTGTAAACGCACGCCGTGAAATTAAAATTGCAATGCAAACGATTGCACTTATAATGAAAATGGTTACAGTGAACGCAAGACTTCCTGATGGGACGCAAAATGTTTTTGATTTTGTCGACCAGTAAACCGATGCAATTGTCCACGGAAGTCCAAGGCCTGAAAAATGGTATTTTTTACCTGATTTGAACAATTTTGGATTAATTATTCAATATTCATTTTACTTACCGCATTTTAGTACACTGTAAATTTCAGTGAGTTGATTTTAACTCAGAATGAGTTGAATCCGCTCAGGGGTCTGAGTTTTGAAAAGGTCTTTCGGAACATGAGTTGAATCCGCTCAGGGGTCTGAGCTTTGAATTAGGTCTTAATCCTGAACTCAGAATTGTGAATTGGTTGAACTTAATATTCTGAGTTAATTAATCAACTCAATCGGAATTAATATGACTTTTCGGGCAGTGACAGTAAAGCATATTCGTAAGCATAAAGCTTGAAAACCTAAGTGTTGATAAATGTGTACATCCTTAGCCTAAGTCTAACCAAAATACTGTAGTCTGAAATCTAAGCCTACGGTTTTGTGGTGTCATCAAAAACTGCGACGGCCCTAAAAGTAACATCGGCCAAGCTGGCAAAATATTCAATATCTAATAGCATACGTCTTGGACTTTCGAGATGAATGATAATCTTTGCGCGGCGTACATATATGTCGTAGGCCAAGCTGCTATTTCGGCCAATTACCTATTGGCCTAGGCCAATCAGCTATTCTAAGCCAATGGCAGATTGACCTAAGCCAAATAGCGGTTGTAAAGATGTAGCAATACAACAGTGATGTAAAATAAACGCTGATTGGTTAACGGCATTTCGTCTGTCTAAGCAACTCTGATTGGTATATAAGTTTCATTGAAGTTTAGTTTAGGCGAAACTGCTATTACGCAAAATAGCAGATTGGCCTAGGCCAATTAGGTATCGGCCTGAATAGCAGATTGGCCTATAACATATACAAGGCGAAAATATCGCCGCTCGCAATTTTTTGAACAAACGAGAAAAAAAGCACGATTATTGGCTTAAAATTTTGTTTGGTTCGCTATGCTGATTCGCAAAAAAAACTGGTATATGACGTTATACCCAGTTGAAAAATGTGGCCCATGTATACAACGGGGCCGAAACAGTAGTATAACCATATTCCTAAGCCTAAGCCTAAGCCTAATCCTTAGCCTAAGCCTAAACCTAATCCTAATCCTAATGCTAAGCCTAAGTCTACGCCTAAATTTAAGCCTAAACCTAATCCTAAGCCTAAGCCTAAACCTAAACATAAACCTAAGCCAAAGCCTAAGCCTAAGCTAAAAAGTTAGTCAACATTACTTTTGTTACAGTCTGGCTAGAAAACGTTCCGGACTTGTTCTATACATTGGCCAAAAATAAAATTTTGACTGCGTATCTGCAACAAAAGGCTTCAAATACCTAAAAATACGTTGACCGAATTGCTTCCCATTACATTTCCAACTGAATTATCAGCTGTTGGCTCTTGAACGGCAGCAAGGCGACTAGCGAACAAATCTGGCAAACTGGTTCCAAGCGCAACAAATGTAATCGCCGTCACCATATCTTCGAGTCCGACGAGGCATCCAAAAATCGACGCCAAATCGCCGACAACCGCTGTGAGTACACCAATCATAGCCAGCGCGACCACAAACGTCACCCAGCCGCCAGCAATCGTGGGTGGCGGAACACACGCGAACAGTAGTTTCCATCCAAACGCGCTCACGTGATGCGCGTAGTCGACACCAGACGCGTCGCCAAGATCGCCGTTGTTGACGTTCAACGCCCGGCGGAATTGATCTCTCCAGCGGCGAATTCCAGACGACGCAGTCGCCAGGTCTGACTGGAGTCGTGACGAAAGCTCTGCGGTGTTGTGCATCCACCTCGCTGCGCTTTCGTCGCTTATGATTGTGATTGTTGCCCGAGACGCTGGTTTGCTTCTGTGACACGTCCCTTTTTTCACTGATCGCAGGCGGATCTGAAGAAATTGACCACCAATTGAGATGGCTGAGAAGAGTAATTATTGGGATTATGGACAATGGAATGGTTCAATGATTGTGGAGTGAAACCAAAACCGCTTCTACGGATTTGCCCAAATTTGTGTCGACTTCAAGAGTTTAAACTATATATCTCACAGAAATATTTTAGGCTGCCGTCGTCTCTGCGTTTTGTACCGCGGTCGTAACGGGTGTGAAATTTTATTTGGAATCCGAATTGGAGGTCGGAATTAATATTTTTTTATCGGAACGCGAATCGGAATCGCAATTACAATTTTAGTTTTGATACTCATTATTTATTGTTTGCGAAAATAATTGTTAAAAACATCAAAAATTTCTTATTTCGTAGCGAATAACATTCAAGTGCAAGCGTACGGCCTTAGATGGTGTAAGACAAAGTTTCGCATCATTCAAGCCAAAGAATTGCTTATCAGCTCTTCAACTCGAAACGTTGAGATCACACAATACCTAAAAAGTTTAAATTCGGGCGGCCCATGTAAAGATCAGGAGCGGACAGTTTTTCTGTGGGACTAGAAGAGAGGTAGCTTAAGCTTCAGACTATTTTTTTTGCTTGACTTAGGCTTTGGCTTAGGCTCATGCTTAAGAATAAACTCATTGTTACGCTCAGGCTTAGGGTTAGGCTTCGTGAGGCAGCGATTTCAATCCTGGCTTGAAGTGAGTTTTCATATCTACATAATAGCAAATATTCATGTGAGAAAGGGTTAAATTGACCAATGTTAGGGGTGTAACAAGAGCCTGAGCATATTCCTAACCCTAAGCGCGAGCCGCAATCCTCGACGCTGAGTTGCTTTTTGAGAAATTTAATTTTTGCCAGCTTCACTGTCCCATGTGCCCATTGCACTTTTTTCTTACCTCAAAAGTCTCGGTTTTTTCTTCGGCAACATCGTTCACAATCGGAATCGTTATCATTTTCCGACATTCGCCAGGCAAAAATGTCAAATCGGCTTTGCCTCCGATGAAATCTTCGCCGTCTTTCGCCGTCTTATCAACCGTTTCCCATCCGATTACTGTAGTTTCATCGAAACCGCCGCATCGTTCAACTGGAACCGACAGTAATCCGACACTTTCCAGCGTTATCATTGCTGTCGACTCAAATCCAACCAACCTTGGCCGCTGGCCGGAAATTATTTTCACTTGAGCGACGTGTGTTTTTCCAATCGCGACTCCTGACACTCCTCCGTCAGGCTTTCCTTCACCCACAGGTCCGTCAGACAACGCTGAAGACGTCGGCGGATCCAATTTGACGTAGAATATTTCATCGACTTCATCGGGATTATCTTCAACAATGGCGATTGCAATATCAATTTCTGTCTCTTGCGGCCCAAATTCGACCGTTTTCGACAGAGGGTCGTAGTCTTTATGCGCTACCGCGGTTCCATCTATTGTTTCCAAATGTACCCTACAACGCTGGCGAGTATTTCCTTTTCGAACCAGTCTGATTGTCGCTTTGCGTTCCATTTCTACAACTGCGAATCGGTCCGCAGCGAATTCTACAACACTTAGTCCGGCGGTTTTCGCCGACGGACCATCTTCATTTTCAGCTCCCGGCCGTTTGCCGTCCAACAGGTTTTCACACGCCGCCGGATCATCGTCACCGGATACCGCCTTAGCTGGATTCCGGTTCGCTAACCACCTCGTGGCTTGTATCCGGTAATACGCCCGGGTATGACTTGCTTCGCTAGCCATTTCTGTAGCAACTAAAGCTGCTATTTCTCTCGCTGACATATGAGGGTTCCGCAATGCATATCGACGTTGAATTTCTTCCTGTTTTAGCTTTGACCACTGTTGCTCGCTTGGCCCCAAGGAACCACGCTGAGTGGGATAGATTGCGCTACTCGGTACGGTTGAACTATGCGACTCTGAATCGCTAATATAAGTTGCTCGCGACTCGATTGAAACTCGCCTTTGGCGACGCCATCCGCGACAACATAGTTGGACGTCTAAGATGTAAGCTAAGACAACTAAGACGGCAAAGAATAACAGTGTGACGACAGCTTCCCAAACATCAACCTAAAATAGTGTTTAACCTGGTCAAATTTGAACACAATTTCGTATTATATTTCAAGTCAACGTTTCATTTCAGGCCAACAAATACAGCGGTAAGTATATTGAAATGCCTAAGCGTCCCCAAAGTTTCCAACCTAAACCTTTAAGTTCAAAATAGATCTCAAAAAACCTAAACCTAAGCTTAAAAGATTTAGCCTATAATGAATATGACGAGTGCACGGGCGGGCTCAGAAACCCTGAAAAAATTGTTGCCCCTTTTAGAAAATTTTCCGCCTTGCTTATAAGTCATTGAACACCCTTGTATGCTCATCCTTTTAAAATTTTCCCCCTCCCCTAGCAAGGTGAGCTGGCTATGGTCCTGTATATACTTATAAACGCTTTTCGCGTATCAGACAGCTTAATTTGCCAAATTTACCTAAGCCTGAGCGTAAGTCTAAGCCTAAGCCAAGACCTAAGGCTGAGCCTAAGTCTACGCCTAAGCCTAAGCCTAAGCCTACGCCTAAGCATAAGCCTAAGCCTAAGCCTAAGCCTACGCCTAAGCCTAAGCCTAAGCCTAAGCCTAAACCTAAGTTCTTTTTTAAATTTTATTTCCTGTCTCCTTATACAAGGGTGTACCTCAATGCGTACCTGATTTGGACTGGAAAATTTCAAAATTACAATCAGCCAAAAATACGCAAAAACACTGCTCGTCGCAGTCAACGCAAACACTAAAATTTGTTTAATCCGACGCGTTTCGCCGTCTGGGACGCTAACGACGCAAACGGCAGATATTACTAAAAGATTGAATGCTGCTGATCCAACTATTGACGACGGACCCAAGGCGCCGGCTTTGAAATTGTTCCCTAAAACAAATAAAATACAGCAACAATCACGGTTTTCACTAGGGTTTAGACATTCGTTTCCAGAAAATAGTAAAAATTCTGTAGGCTTATGATAGCTGCAAATCCCTTCAAAGTACGAAATTCGTTAAATTAAAACGCAAGTACAAGACGGACAGGTTATATAAAAGTCGATATCGAGGAATCGTTTGTGGACATTTGACCATCTAAAAACCAGCGATTGGATTGTCCGCGTCCCGTTGACAAAACAGAGTGGAACAAAGTGTCAAACGAGTTGGATTTTCTGGCGTACGTAAAGATCACGGGCGGAACGTTTTTCTGTGGGACTGAAATAGAGTACGCTTAAGCTTTAGACTCATTATTGTGCTTGGTTTAGGCTTAGGCGTATGCTTAGGCACTTAGAATATGCTCATTCTTGCGGCTAGGCTTGAGCTTAGGCTTAAGCTTTGGCATAGGCTTAGGAATATGCGTATAATACTGTTCCGCCTCTGTTCTTTACATTGGCCGATTTTCGTTTAGGCTTGGGTATTTTTTAAGACTTAGGGTTGCGCTATAATTGCCGTCGTGTGGCGCCGTTCGGCGCTGTCCATCGCTGTGAGTCACTATACTTTACCGTACGTGAATAATTCACATACGATACAGCGCGATGATGTACGGTGACGAAGGGCGCTGGATGGTGACGGACGACGCTGGATGGTGACGGACGACGCAGGACGGTGACGGACGGCGCTGGGCGGTGACGGACTGCGCTGGGCGGTGACGGACTGCGCTGGGCGGTGACGGACTGCGCTGGGCGGTGACGGACTGCGCTGGGCGGTGACGGACTGCGCTGGGCGGTGACGGACGGTTCTCGACGGTGACGGACGGCGCTGGACGGTGACGGACAGCACTGGACAGTGACGGACGGCGCTGGACGGTGACGGACGGCGCCGAAACACATCAAAAGTACAGCAGCGCCGCCCTCAGGTCTCGTGTTGCTTAGCTTCACAAGTTTCCAGTCTGGTGGAGTGTTCAGAACTGGTTCTGTGTGTATAAGTAGGTCCTGCAAGCCAACAGGATATCAGTTGCATATTTTGAAATTTGACGCAAATCTTTTTACCAACAATTTCAATAATTGATAACAGTATTTCTGGTGCACTGCTCCCAAGGGCCATCAGAGTCAAGTTTGCAACCGTTGGATTCCATACTAAACGTCCGTGTTTGTTCTTTTTGCTTGTAATTCGTTCGATCGACGCCATAAACACATCAGCCGCAATTGAAATGCCTGTGAAATAAAATCAATGCCTGCATCAGCGCATACAAAGACGGGCCAATGTTACTTGCAGGGGCGTCCAGGTTTCTGGTTGGTCTATAAAAGAGTAGGTTTTGATTTTAGATTATATTTTTGTTTAGGCTTAGGCTAAGGTAAACCAGATTGCTAAATAACCCGAATTAAAATCCTGGCGCTACGCAACGATGGTTTATCGGTAGATCTTAGCTTTAATTTTTTGGGTCAATGTAAAGAACAGGGGCTGAACAGTATTATAAGCATATTCCTAAGTATAAGTTTGAGCCTAAGCCTAAGCTTAAGCGTAAAAATGAGCATATTCCTAAGCCTAAGCCTAAGCCCTAGCCTAAGCCTAAGCTAGGCAAAAAATTAGTCTAAAGCTTAAACTTATTGTTTTCTAGTCCCACAGAGAAACGTTCCGCTCCTGATCTGTACATGGGTCATTATCCGGACCGAAACAACTTGAAACATTTTAGATGCTTGCTACCCAAACCTACGAAAATTGTAATTACTATTAGACGATGCCAAATACGAAATCTAAGCAACACCACAACCAACATTTTAAGATGTTTCTTCATATAGATTCAACTATATATTATATCAGGGTTTCAACAGAAATTAAATTTTGCTGGAACAGGAACTGGAACCGGAATTTGAAATAAATGTCATTACCAATTATCGTAGGACTTTTTAGAAAACTTGCCAAAAATGGCTTCAAGCTAATTTTCAGCTATTTTATCATCAAATTTGGCGAAACCACGCCATAAGAAACAGTTTATTAACAAAATTGAACAAATTTCAAAAACACTCATTAGGAAATAACGATTTTTCAACAACAAAGTTTCCAATATTTAAATGATTACGAATGATTTGCCACAAAACCGTAAAAATTCTAGTTCCTGCATCTGAAGGTCAGGTAAATATTTTGAAATTTAAAGCCACTACTTTGGACATTTAATTTCGGTTGTCTGTACCGGATCAAAGTGAATTCAAGAATATGAACGGCGTGATTGGTTCTATCAAGTGTGGTTAATCGCTATTTAACATGAGTGTGCAACTGGGCACATTCTGTGTACAAAAGAATGTATCCGACACGCGTTGCGTTTTTGGCCAACCCCCTTTATTTAGAAGGGGGTACAACAGGTGCGAAACGCGGTACTTTATCTATGCGGCGTCAAACATGCTCCCCTTATAGTTTAATTTAGAGGTATTCATGTGATAGCGACCCCCTCTAAACAAGGGGGGTCGGCCAAAAATGCAGCGCCCGGTGGAACATTTTGCACCACACAAATTTCGGTAGTTGCACAACCTTGTTAAAGTAATCATCCACTCTTGGTTGTATCAAGAGTGGATGATGTCCACCTTGCAGAAGAGTGTGCAACTGTGGGCTGTGCATGGTACAATATCTACCAGCACGCGTGCATTTTTTTGGGGGGTAGTCACCACTAATCTCATAGTAAACACAGGAGTAAAATATAATCGGAGCGACTAGCTAAAATTCAAAATATTGGTTCAACATTCCCCAAATAAGGGGGGTAGGCCAGGGTGTTTCTTTGGGGGGTTCCTGTGTTGGGGGGTGGTCCTTTTTTTGACAAGACTGTGCAACTGGGTACATTCTGTGTATTAAAGAATGTACCAGCACGCGTTGCATTTTTGTTCGATCCCCCACTCAATCGGGGGGTTTAAGCAAGAGATTAACGGTATGCTTCAGTACACCTACCCCGTCCGTTAAACAAGGGGGTTACAATTTGCTCCTAGCATTACTACGGTATAAAACTGCATACAGACCCCTCTAAACAAGGGGGGTAGGCCAAAAACGCAACACGTGCCGGGTACATTCTTTAATACACAGAATGTACCCAGCTGCACACTCTTGTTATAAAGAGTGATCATCCACTCTTGGTTGTATTACTTGCTGCCGGATGGTTGGACTCAACCATAAAAACAGGTCAACCTTTGACATTTTAAACATTAATTGAATGTTTAATATTGGGACCAGCGTTTAAAGTCATCCATCATACCAAGAAACGTCCACAACATCCCAACAAAATACAACGCAATGCGAACGTATTTGTTCCATTCAGCTTCGTAGACAATCGGCAACAAAAGCCCTCTTTCTCCGCAAACATCATGTTTTCGCCAAAACGTCCGATCCAAACCTGAGTCCCGTTCAGTGACGGGATCAGCTGGACATACTCCGTACGAAGCCATGTCGTTGGGATACTTAAAATGCCAATTTGTGACCCTCGAACGCCTGAATTTTTAATTTAAAAATTGTGCCAGGGTGGACACAGTCGGGATTGGCGCATTGTTTGTGGCGTACGAGGGTATAATTTTTATCCCAATAAAGATTAGTAGAAATATATACGCTGAAAGACCCAACAGATACGAGTATAAAGTTTCAGGCCAATGTAAAGAACCGGGACGGAACAGTATTATAAGCATATTCCTAAGCCTAAGCCTAAAGCCTAAGACTAAACCTAAGCGTAAGAATGAGCATATTCCTAAGGCTAAGCCTAAGCCTAAGCCCAAGCCAAGCAAAAAATAGTCTAAAGGTTCAGCTTATTCTTTTCTAGTCCCACAGAAAAACGTTCCGCCCCTGATCTTTACATGGGCCAGTGTTTCAGAAGGTCTAAGAATTAAACAAGGGCCGATCCAAAAGTGGGCGCCTCGTAGCCAGCCACAAACGAAAGTTTTTGATACTGGAGAATGTACGACAATTCGTCACCCGGGGCAACTTGTCGCCCAACAGTGTCCTAAAACCTGCTACTAAATCTAAGCATAATCCTAAACATACTCATACGCGTCATCCTGTGCCTAAGCCTAAGCGTAATGATGAACGACCAATTGTCGACACGATGAAATATCTGATTGCAAGTTGTCGGTCGACGAGTTGACGGGCGAGGAATTGTCGTGGTACCGATACTCGAACCTAAAGGCGAATATCGCTAAAAATTTTGCACTTCGCGTTATAATGGAAAAATTCTCAGTTATAGTATCTTTAAAGCAATAATTGTTATACACTGTCTATTATGCAATATATCGCGCATATACAACGCTGTGCTGCTCATACCTATACTCTAGATAGGAAGAGCTTCAAGATAAACATGTAAACGTGGTCTAATCTGCCAGAAATAAAAAACATTTTTTAAAACAATAAGCTTCACCATGTTTATACCGTCTCGACTACAGTAATTTTAGAAAAAAACACCCCAATACCTTTAGGTTTGAATCTAACTCTCATCAATAATTTAGGTTTATATTTTCTGGTTACCCCGGGTTACCTTTGCCAGTATTGTGAATGATTTAGAAAAATACAGTAAATAATGGTATATATGCTTGATGATAGCAACAAACATATTTATATACGTATATAGATAGACACAACACTTTAAACTTTTTGTAACCTGATTTTTATTATTCCAACGAATTGTCTATATAATTAAATCTGTAACGCCCCACATACGTATTTTGGGTAGCATTCCAGATAGGGCTGTTTTTTCAAGAAAAAATTATAACCGGAAGAAATGAATGTTTTTCCATTTTTTTCCGGAAAAAATGGAAAAAAGACAAAAAATGAGTGATCAGTTATCCCCACCCTTAGCCGGCGTCTGTGCAAAAATGCTTGCATTTTGAAGCTTTTTGCATATTTGAGCTTCTGATGACATCCCTTGATCATTCCATGCCCAAGTATGAATTTTTGACAGATTTGATTTTTAAGGCCACAAGTTCAGCCCCTTGGGGCCCAAAATTTTTTTCGAAAAGTTGGATCAATTATGTATCATTTGACGCAGTTTGCTGAGCTGAGTCGAGTATGTGTAAAACTTTCTGCAATCGGAAGTCTGCTTAACGAGTTGTTGGCAGATATAACTGAGTTGGTGCGCTGCCAACGATCATGGTTCGACGCCAAATTTAGCTATTTGACAATAAGTCGTTAGTCAGACGTCCGATTGAGAAACGTTTAACAACATTCTTTTTAGCTGCGCAACATATGTCAAAAGGTATATAATTTGTCTAATTTTTCGACAAAAAAATTTGGGTTCAATGGAGGAATTTAGGACTTTAAATACGAATTTTTTCAAAATTTCAGTTTGGGCGTGGGGAATAATCGGGGAAGGTCATCAGAACATCATAAACTGATGAGTGGAGCGAGCTATCACATTTGTTTTTTGTTAGTACATCGACGAAACCTGGTGAGCAGGGTGCAACCGGAGGTGAAAAATACCGTAGCCGGAGGTCAACGAAACTTGCCGGAGCCGGAGGGCTAAAAGTTTGTAGTTACTATAGCTTATGCACATTTCGAAGCCTAAGGCTAAGCCAAAAATTTATTGTGATCCTAAGTTCGCGGGACAAAGGGCCATTATACTAAAAGCAACTTCAAACTCACTCAAATTTACTATGACAAAACTAAGTATATTCTTAAAGTTCTAATTTTTGAAAACATAGATTTTAGTGTTAACCTTTTCTCACATGAATATTTTTTTCACCAAAGACCTGCTTTTATGCAAGGATTCCAACTCCAGCGATTGTATTGGGACGCCTTTATCATCACCACACGGCTATGGGAACTGGACGCTCGAACCTGGCGGGACTTTAACTTCTTGTGTTTATTTTGCACTACATACGTGTTGCAATTGTTTAAACACTGTACGCTATATATTATTCAACGAATGCCACTATACTAAGTTACTCATAGAGTCCCCTCTATATGACAAGGGGTTAAATTAGTTGCATTCAAAATATAACTGCGTTTAGATACTGAAACCCTATTTTGATGCATATAGCAACTTTATTTCGCTTATGTGTTAAAATTTTAAGTAAAAAATTGCAAGGTTTTCGGCCGAAATTTTGACCCATGTATAGCACAGGGCCGGAACACTAGTATAAGCATATTCCTAAGCCTAACCCTAAGCTTAAGCCTAAGCGTAAGGATGAGCCTATTTCTAAGCCTAAAGCCTATTCGTAAGCAAAAAAAGTTAATCTAAAGCTTAAACTGGCTTTATTACAGACCAATCGGAAAACGATCCGGCCCTGTTCTATACATGGACCGAATTTTCCTTAAATTTTAAATATTTTTCGTTCAGATGCTTCGTTGTAAACTGAGTATGAAATTCATTATTGAAATCTATATATACATATATTATATATGCATGTATACATATATAGACAATTTTTTCCAATTGCACTTTGCATAGATGTTTGCAGATACATGATATTTCGTATGATAAAAGGTATGTGAACTTTATCATTTTTACCTTTTCTGTTTTCAATGTTTCGCTTTTCTAATTTTTTTCATAGATTCTAAAATTAATTTTATATCCATGTTTTTAATTTAAATGGAACATTTAAAACACGTGGATCCAACAGAAACAACCAATCGCGTTCGGTTTCATTGGCCAACAAAGTCTTAAAATCGTCAATTTGCATACAATTTCTGCCACTGTAAATTTCAGTGAGTTGATTTTAACTCAGAATTAGTTGAATCACTCAGTCTGAGTTAGAATTATCAGAACTCAGAATTCTGAGTTGATACAACTCACAGTCTGATTTAATTAATTATCTCATCGGTGTCAACTCAACTTACAGTGGAAATCAACTCAACTCAGAGTGAGTTGAAGTTTACTGTTATTACTAACTCAGAAATAACTAACTTTTCGTCTGAGTTGATTAATTAACTCGTTGGAAATTACAGTGTGTGCGTAGAAATCGCATCAAGTAGAAAAACGCTATGAAGTAAACGGTTGTTGGCATTTCTTAGCTATTTAAGCATCAATATAAACCTTGTTTCAAAACACAGAACGCGTTTTCACTGTAAATTCCAACGAGTTAATGATAATCAACTAAGACGAAAAGTTGAGTTAACAGAACAGATAACTTTAGCTCACTCTGAGTTTCGTTGATTCTTACTCTGAGTTGAGTATGATTCAGGGGAAGTTGAATTAAATCAGAATGATTTGAATCAACTCGAAATTCTGAGTTCTGATAGTCCTAACTCAAACTGAGTGATTTAACTCATTCTGAGTTAAAATCAACTCATTGGAATTTACAATATTGTACTTTGACGTGAAACTTGCATTTCGGACACTTTGTAAGCTTAGGCTTAGGGCTTTAACCTAATACTTAAACATCCGATATTTTGAATTATACCTCAATCAAACAATGTCTATAAATCCCCGGCGAATATAAGGAACGGAGTCGTAACAGCAGTATATGCATATTTCTAAGCCAACGTTTGTCTAAAACCTGAGCTTACTCTATTGCAGTGCGGCGGAAAAACGGTCAGCCCCTGATCTTTGATGTGGGAATCTGCGTTGCGCTGTTTTTTACTTAAGGTGTACTGCAACCTTTAGAGGTTTAAATGCATCTAAGATTTATTATCCTCCCGCACTGTAAATTCTGATGAATTACTTAGTGAAATCCGAGACAGAATTGGTTATTTCTGGCTATTTCTGAGTTTAATAACAGTAAACATAAACTTGAGCTGATTTAATTTTGGCTTAGGTAAATAACTCATAATGAGTGCAATCAACACAGAATTCTGTGTACTGAGAGCTCTAATTTTGAGCTCAGGCCTCGAAGTAAATGCAAGTCATTTTGAGTTAAAATCAACTCACTGAAATTTACAGTACGGCCTTACGTAAAAAAATATGCCGTTTCAAAACGAAAGCATATATAACTGATTTTAAGTACAATTCTATTTTTAATCCTTTGATGAAAAGCGTGTGTATTTTTATTAAATTTCAATCAAACTTTTGTTGCGAAACTTTTCTCTGCCGGATGCTTCGCTGAGATGACCACAAAGTAATGTATTTTTGAATTTTGAACAATTGACCCAAACTCGAGTTTGAAAATTTGCGAAAATTAAACAACAACAACAACAAACGTAAAACTTGACAGAAATTTCTCAAAATTTCTGTCAATTCCGCTGTACAAAATTTGCACTACGCAACCGAAGAAACTGTGCGTTAAAATTCTTTAAAAAAATGTCACAATTTTTTGTGCCTTTGGGCTTTGAAAATATTTTAGAAGCTTAAATCATATTTGGCCGTTTTTACCACCAAGTCATTTTTTTTCTGTCAAAACATCGTTTTGTTTGTTAGACAAAATGTTTTTTTACGGAAAATTATTATTTTTTACTCGTTTTTAAGTGAAAAAAACGTCAGTCAAGCTGCCGTTATTTCTAAAAATATGATTGAAAATTAGGCACTTTTTTTACTGCTAATCACAACGTTTTTAGGTTTAATAGGCTTTGAGGCAGTAGGCTTTAGGAGATGCATATATTTTATAGTGAAATTGTCAGTTATAAATATTGAGCAGGACAGTATTTTTAGGATAAATCTTCAAATTTACAAACTTTGTTGTTGGCAAAATTTTTTGCCAAATTGACGTGACAGCAACAGTAAAGTTAAAACTATAAACATTTGGGACCATAGATGAGTCTAAGCCTGAGAATATACCGAAGCCTATTCCTAAATTGTATAATAGTTGCGTCTAACAAACTACAACAACGAGCGTTAGTTTTAGTATAAGCCCTACGCCTGCACTGTAAATTCCAATGAGTTAATTAATCGCTTAAGACGGAACGTTACTTATTTCTGAGAAAATAGCCGTAAACTTTAACCCACTCTGAGTTTAGTTGACTTTCTCTGAGTTGTGTTGATTCCAGGGAAGTTGCTTAATTTAATCAGAATGACTTGAATCAACTCAGAATTATGAGTGTTGATAGTCCTAACTCAGATTGAGTAATTCAACTCATTCGGAGTGAAAATCGACCCACTGGAATTTACAGTGTGTATTTTTTTTTTAAATATGTGCAGCACCTATCACCAGTTGATGACAGGTCCTGCAACTGTCGAACCAGAGAATCCTGAAGCTCAAAATTCACCCCACATTTTTCGCGTATAATTTGCTCTACTCTGGCAGCAATTTTGAGTTCAACAACGGCAATAGCTAGTGAGTTTAAAAACCTATTTTACTAACTGATGATAGTTGCTATATACGTTTAAATATATAAGCCCTGGCCTAAGCCAAAAAGTTAACAAATTTCAACCTGAAATCTACACTCTGCAGTGACCAATCAAAATTGAGGCAAAATTGATTTTTGTTTTCAATGTTTCAATCAAATGCACCGGTATCGCTTTATTTGTCGGGCGTCGCTGTTCGCCACAGTCCGGTACCAAACGATCCCACACGTCAAATGTTTACAAATTGATATGCTATCCCATCGACCCATAAACGTGCCTTGTGGTACGGTGCCGAACGGCGCTGGACGTCATCAAAAGTACAGCACGTCCCCAACTTTCCCATGCCATAATTGTGCCATATTTTGGATTTCAATTTTTCCCAAAACAACTGTTTGTTCTGAAATATTATCTTTTGTTATAGAATTGTTTTTGAGAAATAATAATTTTAAATGTTTTACAATACTTGGAACGTCTTGACGGTGCTGGAAGATTAATTTGATATAATCGACAATGATACACTGGTTAGATGTAGGCGGAGGTAACGTTGGAGCAACGTCATCGGAAATGTATCCGATTGGTCAGTTTTATCAGTGGAATAATTTGTTATTTGCGGGCTAAGAAGTGTTTTGTGGACCAATCTTAGTGTCTTTAGTTGAATTGCTAATTTTAGGATTCTTAGTTTCCGTAGTCAGGAGCACAGGAAAATAGGAAATAAATCTTAAGAATTTTTTATTGATAAATATTAAACATTTTCGGTTTAACCTATTCACTCATAGAGTATACTATGATCAACTGAATACAATATAATGTAAGAGCAATACACACACTGTGAGCAGGGTTTAACATTTATAACATATATGCGCAGTGTAAAATCTTCACAAGACGTGAGAGCCTACTCGGGCTCGAGCGTCAAGCTCCTATAGCTCAGTGGACATCGTAAACGCTTCCCACCCGTGAGACTGGGTACGAATCTTACATTGAAATAACATATCATATGAAATTGAAAATATTCATGCGAAAAAGGATTAAAATTTTTTATGCGAAGTTACATTTATTCCGAAATAAGGTCAATGTAAAACATCAGGGCAGCAACAGTAGTATAAACATATCCTATGCCTAAGCCTGAACCTATGCAAAAATTAGTCTAAAGCTTAAGCTTACTCCATAACACTCTAATGTAAAACCGTTCCGCCTCTGTTCTATACATGGGACCTAGATGGAATGCATGTGGCACCCTTGGTTGAGGTACGTCAGCCAATGTAAAGAACACGGGCGAAACAGTATTGTGAGCATATTCCTAAGCCTAAGCCTAAGTGTAAGCCTAAGCCTAAGCGTAAGAATGAGCATATTCTTAAACCTAAGCCGAAGCCTAAGCCAAGCAAAAAATGAGTCTAAATCTTAAGCTTACTCTTTTCTAATCCCACAGAAAACTGTTCCGCCCCTGATCTTTACATGGACCGGTACGTCTAATTCATAATCTGTTTTCTGTTTTGTTTCAGCTCAAGATACAAACGGTGCCAGTTGTAATCCTACGTCTGCGGTACGTAAACTTTGTCGCACAACCGCATTTCATTCAACAATAAGACAGTTTCTGTCAAAAATTAACCCCAGCCAAAATCAACATTTGACCAATTATCGCTATGGGAATACCGTATTGGACGCCATGCTGTCTCGACCGACGTCAACGATCTTCAAAGCGGTGCCGAGAACAGTTCACGATGATGTCAGTGCAGGTAAGCTGACCGGAAATGTATATGTGGATATCCGTTTCCGGTAAAAATATTTTTAGTTTCGTTTTCCGGTAGATTTTTTTAAATTATTTCCGTTGCCGAAAAAATTAGTTTTTTAAACCTGAGAAAATATCGCATTTTGCGTCTGTGTCATTGAAATTAGAGGTATTCGCTGCACGGGTGCAATCAGAAACGTATATTTGGGGAGGGTGGGTGGCCCATACAATTGCCACTCAAGTTTGTTTACTTTTAGACCAACTGTATTTGGGGATCGCCAGTCGAGTTGAGTTTGGGGGGCACGACCCCCCAATACCCCAACCCGTCGGGACGCCTTGGTTCGCTGTAAAAATGTTAACGTTTCATTTGATATAATTTAGAAATATTTTTACATTTCTTTGTTTTTAAAATTCAAAAGCTTCGTTGAGTTGAATTTGAATTTTAGTTTTCAACGGAACAATTTTTTGTTACCTAAAATTTAATATTTATTTAAACGAAAGTTTTTTCCATTTTAGAATTCTTAGCGAACACCAAAAAGTGTTTCTTTCCTGCGTTCCACTTTCGTCATCACAAGGCGTGGCGCCTTGAACAACCTGGGTTGAAAATATATTTGAACTCAATATTGAACAATGTCGAACGAACGTGGTGCATCGATTCATAAGTGCAACAGCTGATCCCAACTCGACGGCACACTCCCCGTGGCACAATAGACCAAACAAAACTCGCGAGCAATGTGAGATAGAAGCCAGATGCATTTTTAATAATTTTAGAACCATGCATACATGAGGGTCGGACCGTTTTTCCGTGGGACTGCTATGAAGTAAGCTTAAACTTTAGAGAAATTTTTTGCTTAAGGCTTAGACTTGACACATATGTGTAGGCGTATTCTTAGGCTTAGGCTTAGCGTTATGCTTATACTCTCTACTGTAGCAGTGCTGATTTACAGTTTGACCGTAATTTGTAAGGCAGGACCTTTATACCGTTTTTCACAATATTTCCCTTTAGTATATTGTTTCTCTTTAACATTTTATATATGTATATATATACATATATATATATGTATGTATGTATGTATATATACTTTATTCGGTTTTATTATGCTTTAAAATAAACCAGTGTTATCGTTTTGTTTTTTTCACATTACAATTTTTCCACCAAAAATTTTGTGATAAAATGATAATGTCGCTAGGTTACAATTTTTAAGCATCTGTACAGATGTCACTGCGCCCAACGCCTCTGAATCTTAACGGAATTTAAGAGGATATTAGCCGGGAACCCGGGCGTTTAGCTGAAATCCCTAGCTTTAGTCGATCTGTCTTGGGGCTGGGCGAAGTTGCTCGTTCCCGAGCGCATGTGCGACTTGGCGTGGATCGAGCTGAGAGATGCTGCGTATTATCCGGATCCCCGTAATTCCCTGTGTGGCGCGACCATTGGATAGACTTACCCCAGTCGCGAGCCTAGTATGATGCACCATATTCGATCAATTTCTACTCGCATAAATGCACAAAGTTGGCAAGGGAAGGCGGCGCCTATAACATTCTGACTTGTAGCATCATACAGAGTAAAAATTTTTTTACGTTTCTTAATAAACCTTTTCCAGCCCGACACGGCTACCGTCAGAAATTTCTGGATCTGCCGCTGCATATTTGTACTCTGTTCCATATAGAACAATACGGATTTAAATTTTTTTAACCAGCCTCGTTGTGCTGTCTTAAAACTCAATCACAGCTGAAATTAGATTACATCCTACTGTACTTAATCTCGTTTAAATCAAAAAAGTTTACTATTTTCAGTTGACAGAACTATAAAACTACCGTCAGTCAAACTGAAAAGTCTTTTTATTATTCATCAAAGTTTGGCAAACGGTAATTAATTTTAAGCGAAAACACTATTTTTTGGTGCGATTTGAACCAAATTTTATCGGGTTCACCAGTGTCTGCAAGAAATTATATTTGGGTGTGGGCACCGAATAATTTTAAAGAACCGCAAGAATTGCACTATAAGATTGTTAATTTTATCTATTGGAGGACTCCAGCCAAATTTAAGAGTGGACAGCCCCCTACCGAGCCCATAGCCAAGGCGGTCCGTGGGGGCGCAGCCCCCCTGAAAAATTTTGGACCCCCCTAGAAAGTTTTCAACCTTGCTTGCATCTCATCCAAAACCCTTGAATGCCCCTCCTGAATCATTTTTAGCCCCCCCTAGTAAGGTGAGCTGGCTACGGGCCTGCCCCTAATGCTCCGCATGGAGACACCCTTTAATTGGGTTGAGTAAAAAATTGCTTTATTTCGATTTTTCCGAAACATTAATGCTTATAAGTTGAGCGTTGGGGTATCACGCCAGCGTTGCTGTAAAGTTTGTCAAAATATCAGACCACTTTAATTACACTGCAAAAAATGGTGCGTCAAATTGACTCTCTCCAAAATAGTCTCTACAAGACCACACAAACTGTGTCAAATTCGACTCCGCCAGAGTCAAACGTGCGACTCAGTGAGTCGAATGTGACTCAATTTGTGTAGTCCCGAAAAGCCTATTTTGCACAGAGTCAATTTGACTCACCATGTTTTTGCCGTGTAGTATTCCGTTTATTCACAAATAAAACCGGATCGCGATTTGAACTATAAATTTTATTTTAAATTTTTCAGTCGGACTGCTATTGAGTAAGCTTAAGCATTAGACTATTTTTTGTTTAGGCTTAGGTATAGGCTTTACAAATGGGTTTGGGCTTTAGGAATATGCGTATACTACTGTTATGGTCCTGATTTAAAATACATTGACCCAAAGGATTGATAATTTTGTGCTAAATTGAAATGAAACCTGACAGTATTTGCCAAAATATGCACATCATTCAGCAATTATTGTATGTAATGTCGTAGGCCAATCTGATATTCAATCCAATAACCAATTGGCGTATGCCAAATCTGCTATTCTGTGCAAATAGCAGATTGTCCTAGGCCAAATAGCGATTGTAGATGTTACAAAACAACAGTGATGTAAAACCAACGTTGATTGGTTGCAACAATTTTTAATGAACAAGTTTTGTGCTGCCACGCCTGGGCATCGCGGCGTTCAGCGGCGATCCGCAAGTATATACCGCAACCCTTTAATGCTGAATAATCGTACAGACACTGTAAATTTCAACAGTGTTTAATACAAATATTTCGCCTGATGGTCCAAATCCTTTAATCCTTAACCAAACTTTTTCTCTAAAATCCCGAGTTCCGGTTTCAGTTGAAACTTTGAACGCTAATTTCGATTGAAGTTCAACAAATTCCATCTGGACAAATGAGCTGTTCCTGGTATCCCTTCCAGCCCCTCGGATACACAAATATCCGTGTATTTTGCTATTCGAAATATTGTGACAAATCTTATCCAGTGGATTCACCGGACGCAACTGATGTGATTGGAGGCAAGCACAAAGCTGGAATTTGATAGGCCGAGTCAAAGACGAGACGCAAAAATAACACTTGTAACTGATTGGTGGGTTTAGTGAAGGGCTCGAATATGATTAGCTCGCACTTTTTCGGCAGGTGGTCTATCAATAAAACGAACAATAGACTGCTTAATAATACAGCCATATGTTGTCAAAATGTCAAATCAGCGAACTCGTACTTGTAACTGATTGGTGGGTTTAGTGAAGGGGGCGAATATGATTGGCTCACAGTTTTTCGGCATTTGGTCTGTCAATTAAACGAACAATAGACTGCTTAATAATACAGCCATATGTTGTCAAAATGTCAAATCAGCGAACTCGTACTTGTAACTGATTGGTGGGTTTAGTGAAGGGGGCGAATATGATTGGCTCACAGTTTTTCGGCATTTGGTCTGTCAATTAAACGAACAATAGACTGCTTAATGATACAATCATATCTTGTTTAAATGTCAAATAAGCGAACTCGAAGTCACAATCTTTTGTCAACACAAATAAAATATGATCATTACCAATTTTGATTCAATAACGGTTAAATAGGTATTCAGAATACGTTATTACTATTAATTATACCAAGAGTGGATAATGACAAGAGTGTGCAACTGTTGCCATTCCGCATAGTACAAAATGTAGCACCGGGTGTTGCGTTTTTGGCTCTTATCTTCTCTCATCCACGACACAAAGCGGGAGTAAGCGAAAAACGCAACGCGCGCTGGTTAGAATCATTTCTAAACTGAATGTACCCAGTTGTATACTCTTGTTCAAAAGTATCATGCACTCTTGCTTTTACCAAGAGTGTATAACAGAGGAGAGTATGACACTTTTAGATTCACACACTCAAACAGTGTGGCATTACGGAGTTCCAGCATTACAGAGTCCCAAACTAGAAGTCCACCAATCCGAATCCGTGGAGTGGCCTTAGATGCATTCTAACTGGTCAGACTTAAAAACATCATTAACATAACCAATCAACGACGCGCTTTGATCGTAATGGGGTTAAGTCTGGGCCAATCTTGACCTATAATCACGGTGGAGCTAACGTCAAATATGGTCCAAGGGATAGGTACTACATCGCGGTAACGTATGATTCAGGCAAAGTGTCATACTGTATACATATAATACACTCGTATTAACAGAGTTTTGACGTTATGTCGAAATGCCTTGATTCAAGCGTAGCGACAGTGCCGGAGCAGACAGGGGTGGATGGTCCTCCCAAATTCCATGGGGGACCCAAACTCGCGAGCGAAGCGATCCAGAAGCCAGACACATGTTAAAATTTCGACGGTTTTTGTTTCAATCGGTCAGGGTGGGGGCACCTTTAGGGGTGGGTCCCCAAATGGGGGGTATGAGGGGTCGCTGCTCCGACCCTGAGTAGCGATAAACTTTGACGAATTTGTAGTTTTAGAACATCTAACTAAAACTATTCGACATATTTTTACAAAATTCGTCAAAGTATACAAATTTTTATAAAGAATATTAATTTTCATCCGCTTGCGAAATAGATATTGGCCTGGCTGCGTGTTTTCGAATCTGAGCATGGGTGTGGGGTACAATTAGCCCTGCCCCCACGACTTCCGAAACTTTTAATCCAGTGTTTGTTTACAGTGAATTTAGTTAATCTAAAAAGTTAGTTTAAGAAAGTTTTAGAATACTTTAAGCTTGAATCATAATCACTAGCGGATCCAGAATTGTGCAGGGGCGTACGCCCTCCTGTCAGAAATGTTTTTGCGCTAAAATGATAAGGTCCCCCTACCTTACAATTTTTCCCCGTTCAGAAAATTGGCACAGATATGCGCAAACAGTAAAAATTGCGTTTCATAACTTCTGCCAACTCGACGTCATGAAATTTTTGGATCCGCCGATGATCATCAAACACCAGTTTTAGCTTTCACATAAATATACAAAATATTTTGATTGAACGAACGTATTTTAAGATTTCAAACCAATATTTTTTGATCCATTTTGAGTTGTGTTGATTGAATTTTCATGACTGCTTTCGGACTCCGAACCTTCAGCAGATGTGCAATCACGGACTGGTACTGGTCCGCATGTATGCGTAGAGTACAGTGATTTTAGCATTTGTCTAAAATGTACAAAAATTTTAAAATTTAAAACAACTTTTAATTTTAAAAACTTAATTAAAATCATGGCTCAACAAATGTGAAATTACTTAGAAGCAGATATTAGCTATGTTATTTTATCTCATTGTTTAACCAGAAACTATGTTTCCATCTAAAAATGTTGCATTCGCTTACAAGTTACCTTTAAACCCGCTGTCGGCAGCAATTTTATCGCTATTTTAGTTTACCAAAAAGTTTCTTGTTCAAAGCGACGTTTGACTGTTGATGAGAGATGTAAGTGGATAATGATTTTTTTACCTGGTACGCGTTTTACACGTAGGAATTTTATTTTTTTTATTCTCTGTCATATATACGAGTGGGTGTTCTTGTTAACATGTAACTGTGGTGCAGACAACGCTTAAGAGTTGCACTATATTTGTCGTACGGATCCGTCCGTCACAGCCCGTCACCGTCCAACGACGTCCGTCATTATCCGTCACCGTCGAGCGACGTCCGTCATTATCCGTCACCGTCCAGCGACGTCCGACACCGTCCGCACTGTGCGGTATCGTGCGTGAATCCTTCACGCACGATACCGTATGGTGACGGACGGCGACGGACATAGACGTTCGGTGATGAACAGTGACGGACGACGCCGGACGATGACGGACGGAACCGGACGTCATCAGAAGGACAGCGCCGCCGCCTTAAAACTTACGTATTGCTCCAAAATTCTTCGGAACGATTTGTCACTTTGCAGCGGCCATCAAAAGTTTCTGCTGTACCAACAGGACATTTTTGAACTGAAACAAACAGATTTGAAGTCAAAAACAAATAATACACAGAGCTACAGAATTTCTAAACTATTGGAAAGGTTTCATGAAACTTTACTTAAGTATTTACTTAAGTTATACTTAAGTAATTACTTAAGCAGCCGACTTAAGTAAATACTTAAATTTTCGAAGAAAAACAAATAATCGCCAAATTTGAGCCATTGCCATAATAAAAAAGTAATTACTTTATATTGAAGAGGGACCGATAGTCTACAATTTCAATTTGACCAAGGTTAGTATGTTTAAACGGTAAACTTGTAATCTATCAAAATTAGCCAGCGACTCAAGTATTCACTTAAGTGCACTTTTAAAACGACAAAACGGTTAAGCAATTAACACGTACTTAAGTACTAAGTCATACTTAATAAGGTTTGGATCCGCAACCATTGTGAACTTTTATTTCCGATTAAACCATGACACAACAAAAAATGTGCTAAATTAACCATATCTCGTGGACGTCGGATCGTAGAAAACTTGAATAACCTGGACTCGCTTACTGGCAATAGCTGCTATACAACTGACTTTGTCAAAACA